>BQNB010027553.1:3985-36516 GCA_026074375.1 Tanacetum coccineum
ACTACACATTACTTAGAACTTGGAGCTATAGTGTTCGCTCTCAAAATGTAGAGACATTATCTGTATGGCACAAAGTGCGTTGTGTTCACTGATCATAAGATTTTATCGCATATTCTTGATCAAAAGGAGCTGAATATGAAACAACGCCGATGGCTGGAATTGTTAAGTGACTACTACTGCAAGATTCGTTATTATCCAGGTAAGGCGAACATAGTGGCTGATGCGCTAAGTCGCAAGGAAAGGATTAAGCCACTACGAGTTCGAGCCTTGGTTGTGACTATTGGTTTAAATCTTCCTAAGAGAATTTTAAATGCTCAAGTTGAGGCAATAAAAGAGGAGAATTATGGAACTAAAGATTTGTGTGGTATGATTAAAAAGCTTGAACTCCGTGCTGACGGAACGTTGTATTTAAGGAATAGGAGTTGGATACCCTGTTATGGTGACTTGAGGGATTTGATTATGCATGAGTCGCATAAGTCCAAGTATTCGATTCATCCTGGATCAGACAAGATGTACCAAGATCTGAAGAAAGTTTATTGGTGGCCTAATATGAAAGCCGAGATTGCCACCTACGTTAGTAAGTGTCTAACATGTGCTACGATCAAGGCTGAATGCCAAAAACGATCTGGTTTGTTGGTTCAACCTGTGATCCCGGTGTAGAAATAGGAAAACATTACAATGGATTTCATTACTAAATTGCCAAAGACGTCGACTGGACAAGACACAATTTGGGTAATTGTTGACCGCCTTACTAAATTTTCTCATTTTCTACCAATGAAGGAGAACGACTCGATGGAAAAGTTGTCTGGACAATACTTGAAGGAAGTAGTCACGAGGCATGGTGTGCCCGTTTTAATCATTTCTGATCGAGATGGTAGGTTCACATCTCAATTCTGACAATTGCTTCAGAAAGCTCTAGGTACTCAATTGGACGTGTGCACGGTTCGGTTTGGGTCGCTTTTTGGCTAAAACCGAAACCAAACCGAAATATTCGGTTTTTGTAAAACCAAAAACCGAAACAGCTCGGTTTTTGGCGATTCGGTTTTTTTGGTTTTCTGGTTTTTTCGGTTTCAATCCGTTTATATTTAGTTGTGGCTAATTTATATTAATAAACTTGTTTTACGTAGAAAATTAGTTTTTTTTTATGAATATGAGCCTAATAATGTATACTCAAATTTTTACAATTATACACATATAAATGAGACACGCGTACATGCAAGTAAAAATACACATAGTATGATCATTGTCATATATGTAACGATATATTGTCAAGTAAACACACGTTCATGACAGACACACATATAAATATTAAGATATATATATTTATATATTATAATTCTACCCACAAAATAAATATGAATTTAAAAATTGGATTTATTATTTATTTATATTATATTAATTAATTATATATTATTATAAAACTGGTTCGGTTTGGTTTGGTTTTTGGACAAAAACCAAAACCGAGCAGAATTTTTTTGGTTTTTAAAAAAGTAAAAACCGAACCATCGGTTTTTTCGGTTTTTTCTGCTCACCCCTAACTCAATTGGATATGAGTATAGCTTATCACCCTCAAACCGATGGTCAAAGTGAAAGGACCATCCAAACCTTAGAAGACATGTTGCGTGCTTGTGTGATCGATTTTGGAAAAGGTTGGGATAGGCATCTACCCTTGGTGGAATTTTCATACAACAATAGTTATCACAGAGTATAAAGCTGACCATTTCAATAGCATTGTTACGGTCGTTAGTGGTAGCACCCTCCCACCCCCTTCCATTCCCCGCTCCTCACTCACTCCCCACTCCCACTCCCCCTACCCTTGAATCATTTCTTGATTTGGATAATCTTTTCTGTAGTTTCATGAACAATCTCTGGGGCAGTAAGTTGAGCATCTCCAATCTCAGCCCAACAAACGGACGATTGACACTAACGACCGTACAATGCTTTGAATGGTGCAGCTTTATACCTCGTTAATGTTAACTATTGTTGTAGAAAATTTCTACCAAGGGTAATGCCTATCCCACCTTTTCCAAATTTCGATCAGACAGCACGCATAAGTCTTTCTAAGGTTTGGATGGTCCTTTCACTTTGGCCATCGGTTTGAGGGTGATAAGCTATACTCATATCCAATTGAGATAGGGGTGAGCAGAAAAAACCGAAATAACCGTAAACCAAAACGTAAAAGAAAACCGAAAAAAAACCAAACCGAAAAAACCAAACCGAAAAAAAGAACCCGATGGTTCGGTTATTTACTTTCCAAAAAAATTTGCTTCGGTTTTGGTTTTTGTTCCAAAAACCAAAACAAACCGAACCAGTTTTTATCGAATAATAGATAATTTATTAATATAATATAAATAAATAATAAATCCTAATTTTTACAATTCATATTTATTTTGTGGGTGGAATTATAATGTATATATATATATATATCTTAATATTTATATATGTGTGTCTGTCATGTACGTGTGTTTACTTGACAATATATCGTTACATATATGACAATTAGCTCTTTTGTCTATCACGTGCAGCTTGAATACGCTTCTTGATTTGGATTATCTTTTCCATGGTTTCATGAATAATCTCAGGGCCAGTAAGCTGAGCATCTCCAACCTCAGGCCAACAGACAAGCAATCGACATTTTTGGCCGTATAGCGCTTCAAACGGTGCAACTTTGATACTCGTATGGTAACTGTTGTTGTAGAAAAACTCCACCAAAGGTAGGTGTCTATCCCAACCTTTTCTAAAGTCAATCACACAAGCACGCAGCATGTCCTCCAACATTTGGATGGTTCTTCACTCTGACCATCCGTCTGCGGGTGATAAGTTGTACTCATATCCAATTAAGTACCTAGAGCTTTCTTTAGCGATTGCCAGAAATGAGATGTAAATTTACTACCTCGATCAGAAATAATCAAAACTGGCACTCCGTGTCTTGAGACTACTTCCTTCAAGTATTGTCTCGTCAATTTTTCCATTGAGTCAGTTTCCTTCATCGATAAGAAATGAACAGACTTGGTAAGTCGGTCAACAATTACCCAAATTGCATCTTGACCAGACGTCGTCTTTGGCAACTTAGTAACGAAATCCATTGTAATGTTTTCCCACTTCCATACTGGGATCACATGTTGAACCAACAAACCCGATGGTTTTTGGCATTCGGCCTTAACTCTTGCACAGGTCAGACACTTACTGACGTAGGTGGCAATCTCAACTTTCATATTTTGCCACCAATACAGTTTCTTCAAGTCTTGGTACATCTTGTCCGATCTAAGATGGATCGAATACTTTGACTTATGTGACTCGTGTATAATCAGAGTCCTCAAGTCACCAAAATAGTGTATCCAACTTCTATTCCTCAAACATAACGTTCCATCAGCATGAGGCTCCAGATTCTTAATCATACCACCCAAATCTTTGGTTCCATAATTCTCTTCCTTTCTCTCCTTAACCTGAGCGTTTAAAATATACACGGGAAGGTTCAAACCAATCGTCAAAACTAAGGCTCGAGCTCGTAGTGGCTTAATCCGTTACTTTCGGCTAAAAGCATCTGCCACCACGTTCGCCTTTCCCAGATGATAACGAATTTCACAGTCGTAGTCACTCAACAATTCCAACCATCTACGTTGCCTCATGTTCAACTCCTTCTAATCAAGAATATGTTGCAAGCTCTTATGATCAGTAAACATAATGCACTTTGTGTCGTACAAATAATATCTCTACATTTTGAGAGCAAACACCACCAATCTAAGTTCTAAGTCATGTGTAGTGTAATTTTTCTCGTGAATCTTGAGTTGGCGTGATGCGTAGGCTATGAGTTTCTCCTTTTGCATCAGAACCGCGCCCAACCCTTTGTGAGAAGCATCACAGTAAACCATAAAGTTTTCACTACCTTTGGGTAAAGCCAAGATCAGTGCACTACACAATTTCTTCTTCAACAGTTGAAATGCAGCTTCTGCCTTTTCGGTCCATTCGAACTTCACACTTTTCTGAGTGAACTTCGTCATAGGTTTGGCAATCTTCAAGAAACCCTCAATAAATCATCAGTAATAGCCTGTAAGACCTAAAAAAATTGACAAATTTCTGTCGGAGTCTTGGGCGATGCCCAATCCTTGATTGACTCAATCTTAGTTGGGTCCACGTGAAAACCTTTACTATCAATCACGTAAACGAGAAATTGTACCTTCGACAACAAAAATTTACACTTTGAAAGTTTGGCGTATAATTCTTCCTTCTTAAACAACTACAAAATTAACTTAAGATGTTCTGCATGATCTTCCTCGCTCTTGGAGTAGATCAAGATATCATCAATAAAAATGATCACAAATTTATCTAAGTGTGGTTTGCACATCCGATTCATCAAGTCCATAAATACCACCGGTGCATTTGTCAATCCAAAAGGTATGACTTAGAACTCATAGTGGTCATAGCGAGTCCTAAACGCCGTATTTGAAACATCCTCGTCACGAACTCTGAGTTGGTGATGACCAGACCTCAAGTCGATCTTCGAGTAAACACTTGATCCTTGTAATTGATCAAATAAGTCCTCGATTCTCGGAAGTGGATATTGATTCTTCACAGTCAGCTTGTTTAGTTCACGGTAATCGATACACATTCAAAAAGATCCATCTTTCTTTTTGACAAACAAGACCGAGGCTCCCCAGGGTGAGGAACTCGGTCTTATAAATCCTTTTTCAGAAAGTTCTTGCAGTTGAGTAGACAATTCTTGCAGTTCTGACGGTGCTAATCTATACGGGGTTCGTGCCACAGGAGCAGCACCTGGGACCAAGTCGATTTGGAATTCAACTTGTCGTGTTGGTGGTAATCCGGGAAAATATTCTGGAAAGACTTCCGGAAAGTCCCGTACAGTTGGCACATCCTCAAGTCGCTTTTCCTCCGACATGTCTTCGATTTCTTTCTTCATAACTTGTGCCAGAAAAATTAGGCAACCTTTCTTAATATATTTCTGAGTCTTGGTGCACGATATAATGCTCAACTTTGACTTCTTTTCTTTGCCATTTCTATCACCTTGAACTATCAAAACTTTATCTCCATAGGGAATTCGTACAATCTTCTCATCACACACGATCACCGCATGATGGTTCGCTAACCAATCCATGCCGATGATGACGTCAAAACTACCAAGTTCTACCGGCATTAGGTCAATATTGAATAGGTGACCTAGCAATCCTAACGTATAGCCTCTAATTATGATGTTAGTTTTAGAAACTCTCCCGTCAGCTAGTTCGACAACATAATTAACGCCTAAAGTATCGGGGGTTTTATCAAGCAAGGTACTAAAAATAGTCGACACAAAACTTCAATCGGCACCCAAATCAAATCATAAAAAAGCATAATGGTTGTTAAGAAGAAGCATACCCGTGACGATATTAGAATTGGGGTTAGCGTCTCCTCCACCTAACACATATGCTTTTCCACTTGCTTCACCAATACCACTCTTGTTTCTAGTTTTGTTTCCACGGTTCTGATCTTTCAGCATTGGGCAATCACTCCTGTAATATCCTTGCTTTCCACACTCGAAACAAGTTAAAACTTTCTGATTCATTACTTTTCCCCTCTGATTAGAAGTAGTGGAAATTGTGGCCTTACAGTCCCTTGTCAAATGTCCAACCTTGTTATACTTCCTACATCTCACAGTGCATGGCCCTTCATGATGAAATTTACACTTGTTACAGAGAGGTAGTGGTCCATTATACACTCTCCTTTCATTGTTGTCAGCCGTGTAGGCTCTTGCTACATTCTAACCTCTAACATTCTGTCTTTTGTTTGGTGGTTACTGCCTACGGTTTTCCTTCTGCCTGTTATCGAACTTTCTTTTATTCTTAGCATTTTTCATAGTATAACCTTTTAACTTTTGATCCATTAAGTTGTTAGCCATACAGACAGCATCTTGTAGTCTTGTAGGTTCTGCTGCAATCATATTTCCCTAGATATTATCCGGGAGACCTCCAATAAACTTCTCAACTCGATCCTCCTCTTCAGAAACCATCTTGGTGCACAACATGGTAAGCTCTTGGAATCTTTGAGTGTAAGCAGCCAAATCGTTGTTCTTCGCGATCAAATTCCACAGCTTAGATTCCATATTTTGTATTTCAGTCCTTGGGCAGTACAATTCAACCGTCAGCTTCATAAGCTCTCTCCATGACATGGCAAATTCAGCGTCAGTTCCAATAGTTCTCTTATGTGAGTTCCACCAAGTTAGTGCACTTTTTAACAGTGTGCAAGTAGCATACTTGACTTGGTATTTCTCTGGACAATTGCTGATATGGAATATTGTTTCCATCTTCTCAAACCACCTTATCAACCCGACAACTCCTTCAGTTCCCTTGAAGTTGAGTGGTTGACATTTCATGAAGTCTTGGTAAGTACACTCTCGAACGACAGGCCTAACATTTCTATCATTCTCATTGTGATTTCCATTTCCATTCCCTCCTCCATTTCCGTTGCCATTACCATTTCCGTTACCACCCTCATCATTACCGTTTCCAAGTCCGATGTTCCTGTTAGCTTTGTGAGTTTCTAAAGCTTCTGTCACGCGTCGGTTGATTATTTCCTCAATTACGGCAGGCGTCATTCCAGAACAAGTGTTAGTCATTGTTCTACATTACAAGACATCGCACAGATGGTAAATAAGATTTATAAAGGAAAATACAATAGAACATGTTTTGTCAGAACAAGTAAATAACAATACGGACGAACACGCGAGAAAATCAAAATAAGCTTTTCATATCATAGCAAAGCTTCATAGTTGGTTACAATCAATCCCATAGCGAGGATACTTGATTTACAACATTTCTATTATTAACATCTTGACCTAGCCATCAGTCTAATGTACTACTTAACCATGATACTACCTAACTAACGACGAAATCCCAAACATCTCTTAACAAGTGACTCCAACCTCCTAAGTCTCCTCCGAGTATCATCACGATCCCTACGAACCTGATGAAACTCCTCCTGAGAAAGTTATATGTGACGACGAAGATTGTCGACATGATCTCTCTCGATACACAACAAAGCTCGAACCCTCGGGTTCTCCCGTTCTAGACTCCTAACCCTATCAGCCAATCCAGCTCTCTCTCTGCTAGCCACCAACTGACCAGCCTCCAACCATCTCTGAGTAGCCTCAAACTCTGTAATCCTATCAAGAGGAACCTCAAACATGTAATGAGATATATCATAAAGAGCACCCTCAAGGTCAGGAGTATCTCCTCTAGTGGGCTCAGAAATACCGCCAGTAACCAAAGGATCTACAGCGACCTCCATCGTGCCTCCCACATTAGCCTTTGCCTCAAACTCTTCCTCGTCCTCCCTAATATCACTAGTAGCAACCTCACCACCAAAATCTATACCATCCTCAGTATGAGCTCCAACTCCCTCACTAATACCTAAATCTGTAACAGTCTCTGCATCAGCAGTACCAATCTCCATATGCTCCTCCCCGCTAACCTCAGATGAGTATGAATCTCTGAACCTCTTGCGAGGCAGAAGATCAGCAAGATCAGGGGCTATCAATCTCAAAACAGGAGTAGATGATGGTACCAAAGTAGCAAGGGATCTGCATCTCTTGCGAGATGGTCCAGCAGAAGGTGAAGATGAATCCAATTACCTCTCAGAAGATGAATCTAGGGATGACTCTGATGTCGTAGGTGGGTAAAGAGTAGACAGTGGTGCAGACCTCCAACGAATAAAAGCCTCACTACATTGTAAAGTCCTAACAGGTGGATAAACTAATCTAGGTGTTGCAACTCTAGTCGATGGTCCTGAATGAGACTGACCTGATGCATCGCATCCTGAAGAATGAACTGATTATGAGTATGAATATGAATCTGAAGATGAACCTGAAGAAATATCTGATGTCCGAAGATGAACTAGAAGAAGATGAGTCTAAAGTAAAATCTAGTGAAGAATGACGATCCGAAGAATGATAAGATACACGTCTCCATGCAAGTCTACGAGCAGGAAAAGGTCCAACTCTCTTCCTCGCAGTCAACAACTTACACGACCCATTGAGGTGGGTACGGTAAGGTCAACCGAAAGGAATAGCCTCACCGGGCCGGACAAGAATTGCTGGCCGTCGACGAATCCCTGGTGGGGCAACAACAGGTGCAAGTGGAAACTCATATGATGGTGTAAGAGACTCATGCCTCTCGAGTCTCTACTCAATAGGCTCGGACTTACTGTCCGCCTCCGAGTCATCAGAACATACGAAGGGTGAAACCAATGGTAACTCTGGTGCTAGAGGTAAGGAATCTTACGATGGATCTGAATCAGAAGAAGATGAATAATCCACCAAATCGAGCACTCTGGTAGGTGAGATGACAGAAACGGCTCCCACCTCTGGTGCAACTAACAGATCAGCAGGTGCAATAGGAACCTCAGCAGGAACCACAGGGATAACGAGGATACTGGTAAGAATAGTGCCAAATAGAATCACTCGTGGGACATGAGAACCCACACTCTCCTCAGATGAATCTGACAAAATAAGAATAAGGGGGGCTGCCATAACCTGCACAAGCAAAAGTTTATATAAATCCCTTTATATGAAACCATGCTAAGTGCGTGCAATGCCGAAAAGTAAGTATGAGATAAAATATGATATGGCAAAATGATGTATAAAGTAATTATGGCAATATGATATATAATTATCTGCATTATATAATCATATATATATTATATATTCTGTGTGTGTGTGTGTGTGTGTGTGTGTGTGTGTGTGTGTGTGTGTGTGTGTGTGTGTGTATGTGTGTGTGTATAATATGCTATTATTATTAGATATATATGTAAGCAGGTAAGAACACGTAGGATCACATACTGGTTATAGACCAGACCTAGTATAAGCTACCTGGTTCACTATAACCTTGGCTCTGGATACCAATATGTCACACCCCTAAACGGGGCCTGGACGGAAACACTTATCCGGGGGCGTGACTTCATAATATACATCACACAAGATCAAGTAAACGACCACTACATGGACGTTTAATAAAACATAACTCGTTGCTTTTTTTAAAAATAAAATAAGTCTTACAATATTCTTAACATAATTGAAATTATTTTAGCGGAAGCTTAAAACAAATGCAGCGGAACCATAACATGTTTTTAAGACAACGAATATTGAAAATTTAAAGATAAATATTCTTGAAAGACACCCGGCAATACATGCAACATCAATTAGCACCTCAAGAATAATGCAGCTAAGCACTTGAGAAAACATGCTTAAAACAGTCAACATAAAGTTGGTGAATTCATAGGTTTGAATTTAGTAATAAGAGTGGACCACAAGTTCACAGTACGCATGCGACAGTTATAACATATACAACTTCACATAAAAAGTATTTACTGTTGCGCTAAGCTCATGACACCGAGGCTCAATTCAAAGAAGCATATTATATGCCAATCAAGAAATTAACTGCCTTAGAGGTATCTGACCAAGATAACCTAGTGAAATCCGACATGGTATATATCTGTTTGTTCGTGTCTCCCGAATCTAGTAAGCACTACTTACTCGGATAGGAATAATTAGTCCCAATAGATCTATTTACAACATTCGCGCTCACTTAACCAGTACGGTCGGTTAAGAAATTAATGGTTCATGATAGTTCGGGCATTAGTGATCTATTCGCAACTTAGGCAACACGTAATCAGGAAAAGATAACGTAAAGTAACTGTGTCCATAGTTTAAAAACAAGAAATGTTCTCACCCCAAAGTAGTAAAGTAGAAATAGTAAAACGTGGGGCTTGAACTCACCTTTCGCAAATGATGAGATAATAATCAATCGGAGAGATATAATGCCAAGAGGTCCTACTTGCGACCTAATCAATGACACGTCTTAGAAAGACGGAAAGTATATGAAACTTGTACAAATCGTTATAAGTGAAACAGTCATCCATGCGTGTTTGTGCTTTGACTTAATTAACAAAACGTGACTAAATAAAATTATAGAGTTTTTCGTTAAGTTTCGGCGTTTAACCAAAAATTTTCATTTTTAGTAAGTTTCTATTTTAGGAAAGTTTTTAGTTTCGGGACGTTAATACCGTCCCTTATATTTAATAAATCCATATTTTCATAAACGCACTAGAGAACCCTAAACGCTTAACTTCCATGTCTATCTTACTAATATTCACTAAACTTACTATTTTTAGAAACCTTAACGCTTTTCCTTAAAATATGTTAACAACATTCCTAATGATCCTAATCAATATATATGTGATACTATATGTTTCGCTAATATTTTAAAAGCTTAAATCATCTCGAAAGCGTCCGAAAACTCATTTTACTATTCACATCAGCATCTATATTAGCTATTTTGCCGAAAAATATTTTAAGTTTCATTTGGCTATAACTTGACCGTTTTATGTCCGATTTTAGTGTACAATATATGAAAATCTATCTATTTGAAACGAGCTCTCCAACGTCCGACCAACGTCCCCGCTTCAAGGGATACTCGTGTTTCTCCTCCTTTAGTTAATGAGTCGACTGTGACACTTGTTTCCAAATCCTTATAGTTGCTCTCTAATGTCGTGCCTACTTCTTCTACAACTACTTTGGAGCTAAACGAGGAGGTGGTGACTTCGATGGTTTGATGGAGCCAGGACCATGAATAAAACATATGGCAGCTTTTAATGCCAAGCCTAGTAGTATGTTTGCGTGCGAAGACAAAGCTAATGCCAAGCCTAGTAGTATGTTTGTGCAGGGTGCATCTTATTCCATCTTCTGTTATGGTGTAGCCCAAAAATCTTCCTTTTTTCATTTCGAATGTGCTTTCATTTGGGTCAATTTTCATATTCACCCATTTTAATTTATTCAATGTTTCTTCCAGATTTTCCATTAAGCATTGTTCGTCTTTGCTTTTCACTGTGACATCTGTTAATTTAGAGGTCAGTAACCGAAAGCAAACGTATGATATTTGACTCTCTTAATAATTATTAGAGTCACTTTTATGTGGTCACATTACTCTTAGCATTTAACGCTTGTTTTTGTGCAACTCGTGTTACAAATCAAGGTTTATTCCGAGCCATGATTCTATTTAATTAGAAATATCTATATTCGGATTGAAGTTCACTATTTATCCCGAGCTTTAATTCTATTTTCCAAATTTTATAGAATTTATTTTATTATTTTTAGCCGGTTTAGTAAAAATCGTCGTTTTAATTATTCGCGAGTCCTGCGTTGAATATTTATCCGTCTTAGCGTGCGAGAAGTCGATAATTTCATATTTTTAACTCCGGAAGCAACCACTCACGGGTTCCCTTCACCTTCTTTTACCCTGCAACCTCTTCAACACCCTGGATAAAACATTTCCCCCTCCTCCACTATCTCCCCCAGCTTTATAATTGCCATGTTGGCAATCCCTCACCATTTCCAAGTAATTTCGATGGCTAGATTGACTAAAAAAGAAGCACAGAATTGAATGGCTGAAGAGTAACTTTATCAAGTCCCTCACACAACAAAAACACCTAGTGAAGCTCTCACAAAAGAAGCACAGGTGAGAAGGCCAAGAAGAGAAGACTTCGGCTATAAATAGAGCCTTTTGTAAGCCTTGGAGGCAATTTTTTTAGATTATCTTAGCTTATCTTAGTTTTTATTGTAATTTTTATTAAATCATTTTAGCATTTTATCCAGTTTATTTTACTGACTTGTACTCTTTTTACGAATTAATGAAAGTTTGAAGTTTATGAGTTAAAAAGTCAAGTTTTTAAAATTCAACTACTTTAGTGTTTGATTTGTGTTTTAAAATGTGTTAAGAAGCTCTCACTCAAGCTTATTTATAAGCTGTTTTCATTAAATAAACTAAAAAGGCTAAATAGTTAAGAAAAAAGTAAAAAAAATCTCACCTCAAATATACCACAGCTTATGGATGATAAGCCAGTTCTGGATGGGCTTATGGACTCTCACTAGCTTGTTTTATACAAGCTAGAGCTTGTAGACTCTTTGTTTAACCCTGTTTTGAGCAAGGGAGTTGTAAGTTTTTATTTTTCTTATTTTGCTTATTTACTGTAGAACTGCTTATTAGTGCTTATTTGTTACTTATATTTGCTTATTTATGCTTTATTACGATGTTTAGTGCTTAACATGCTAGTGTGTTAGTAAAAAGTACGTGTGCACATTTATTAGATTAGTACTGGTTAGTTATGAGTTTAAAACTGTTAGACGATTTAGCTTTATTAAGTGCTAATAATATTTATATTATATTATGATGTAATATTTTTATTAAATAATAGTTTTAATATAAGTAGATTATTATATATTTGTAAAGTTATTATATAATAATTTTTTTTTTTTTTAATATATTTTATTTTATATATTTTATATTAAGAAAATTTATATTATTTGATTTTTTAATGATTTTTTTAATTATTATATTAGTTATTAAATATTTTTATTAACAAAAACCAAAGAAACACACGACAAAAGAGATGGATACTGAAAAAAAACCAAACCACACAAAAAATAACAAGAAACAAAAAACAGAAAACAACCACCAACAAACCACACACCAAAAAAAAACACAAAATAACCAGAAGCAAAATGAACATACGAATTAATACATAAAAACACAAAAACAACGTAACCACTATATATGAAAAATACAAACACAGAAAACGCCAACACAAACACCAAAAAAAGCACACAAAATAACACAAACACTACCAACAAACCCAACAACCCAAAAACCAACAAACAAACAACCAAAACCCCCCACACACCAAACTGCACACCAAAAACTAGACAAAACCTCGACAAAAGAAAAACAAACAAATCGAAAGAAAACATAACAACTAACAGCATCAATAACACAACGGCAACAAAGAAACAAAACACAACACCACCACACAGAAAACCGACATAAAAAAATTAAACCAACCATACACACAAAGAAAAATACAAATCCACACAATAAAATAAAAAACAACAAACACACAAAAAATCAATAAAGTTAAATCAGAAGAGAACAACGACAAAGAAAACAAAAAACATGTGTGACCAGAAAAACATACGCACAGTACACAAAAAAACCCAATAAATAACACTCACCAACACCAAAACAGCCGGAAAAAACACACAACCAAGGATACACAACCACCAAAAAACTACACATACAAACAAAAAACAACAAAACACCACCACACAAAATAAACTCGACACCACCACATAAATTTAACTACGAGGAACAACCACAAACATCACATCCAAAAACAAAAACTCAAAAAAAAAAGAAAACAACAAACAACAACCAAAACACAAACAAAATAACCCCAAAACTAAACGAAAACAAAAAAGACACGAAATCACAAAAACAAAAACAACACACAAAGTAAAACTACACACGGTCAATCCCGACCAAATAAATAAACTACAACAACATACCAAAACGGTAAACAACAATGCACACGAGCACTTAAAAAACGCAAAAAAAACCACAGACCCACATAAAAAACAACGATTACTCAAAAACCACAATGAAAAAAAACCACAACCAAATAGAAAAACAAAAAACACCAAAAAACACAAAAAACCAAAACCAACAAATATAAAAAACACTACAAGAAAAACAATACCCCCAAAACAGAAAAAAACACACAACAGACTAAAAAAACCTAAAACAAAACGACAAGAACAACAAAAAACAACCACAAACAACAGCATACCAAACCAAAAAGTTATCAACACACAAACATAAAAAAAACACCAAACAACCACCACAAACAAAATACCAATACCACAAAACACAAAATCAAACGACATGACAAGTAAGACCCACCAAAAAAAAAAAAAAAGAATAATAGAAACAGATAAACGAGAAAAACAACAAAGAAAACAAACAAGAAAACCAAAAAACAAACTAACCCAACCTCAATTCTAATAACAAAAACACAGATACAACTAAATACAACAAAACATAACAACGAAGACAAAAAAAACGTAAAACACATAACAAAAACCACAATGAAAAACACACAAAATACAAAAACAGTAACAACAAACACATTAAACAAACAAAAAAAAAATCAAGGACCAAACGAAACACAACACACAGAAACAGACATAAACAACAAACAAAAAAAAGACATACAACGACAAAAAAAACTACGAATAAAAAAACAAACACCCAGAAAAAAACATACAAAAACAAACAAACCATAAGAAACAACAACAAAGAAAAAACAATCTAACAACGAGACAAAATACAAAAATCAAACTAAAAACAAAAACCCCCAACAACATAAACACCACAACACACAAGACAACACACGAACCAAGAAACAAATAAAAACAACAAAACAACTAATGAAGCATACACAAGGACCAAAAACAACAAATAATACAAAACAAACCCACAACAAAAATATAAAAAACACAAAACACAAAATATGTATCAAAATAAACAACAAACACACAAAAACATAAAACAACAACATGATCAACAATCTTCTAACAAAAACAGAAAATATAAGACAAACAACCCCAAAAACAAAAAGAAAAAAAAACCAACCAAAAAACACACCAATAAACCACACAAACAACACACAATCAAAAAACAAAAAAAACAACAAATAAACCACAAAAACACATAAAAAATACATACATTAGGACACAACACAAAATAACTACACACAAAACAAAACACAACTACAGCAACTAAACATAAAAAAATACCTATAAAATCCCAACAACAAAACATAAAACACCAAAAAAAAACATAAAAACAACACAACACCCAAATACAAAAACAAACACGAAAAAACAAATTACAAACCTGACCCAAAAGAAATAACCAAAACCACACAAACCACCTCAGCTAAACAGACAAGGGTTGTAAACAAAAACAACTACAAAAAAACCACAAAAATTAAAAAAAATACAAAAAAAAACCACACATGTAAACCAACACAAAAACCCACGAACTAGAACTAAACACAACTAAAACAAAACTGGGACACATACACCCGTACAACAAAAACCACAAAAATAACACACCCAACCAACAAATCCCACCACCAACCCAATACAAAAAGATATGAACAAAAAACCAAACCAACAAACAGAATAAACCTCAACTTAAAAACACACAATAAACAAAAGACAAACCACAGCAAGCAAAAAAAAACATTAAACAACTACAAAACGAAAAAAAAAAAAAAAGAACAAAGACACACAAAGATGACCACGAAACAAAAAA
Organism: Tanacetum coccineum; assembly: GCA_026074375.1. NCBI lineage: Eukaryota > Viridiplantae > Streptophyta > Magnoliopsida > Asterales > Asteraceae > Tanacetum > Tanacetum coccineum. The sequence goes on from BQNB010027553.1 coordinate 19,186, forward strand.
CACAACCAATCAAACTAAAACAAATAAACCAATCACAAAAGCATAAAATAAAAAAAAATCCTAGGACCCATACAAACCAAAACAATCAAACGAAAACCACATAAAACAACCGAAACACAACAACAAATAAAACAAAAAAAAAAAACACATATACACACACAACAACATTACAATCAAATAACAGAACACTACGGGTACGATACACACCAAAAAACAAAACCATGTATAAACAACAAACAACTACACGCAAAAAAACAGACAATAACAAACAACAAAATCAAAATACAACACACTACACACACAAACTCAAATTAGAACACCACAGTAATAAAAATTACAAAGCCAACCAAAAAATAGTTATCGAAAAACCCGAACAAACACTTAAACATAGACAAAACATAAAAATAGAACACCCGAAACAAAAACGAGAAACAAACAAAACTACAACAAAAACACTAAAGTGCAAAAAGAATGAGACACCACCAACAAACGATAAAAAAAAAACACAAAAGAACACAACAAAAAAAAAACAAAAAATAAATAACGACCAAAAAAACTGAAAACGAAACACAACAACCCCCCAAACAATAAATAAAAAACAAAAAGAAAACAACAAAAAAAACCTACCTTAAACAACATCAAACTTCTACCAACCACTAATATAAACAAATAATGCCACAATTTAAATAAGAAAACATAACAACACAAAGAAAAACAAAGAATACAACAAGACTAATACATTACAAAAAAAAAAACAACAACAAACCAAACACAACTCATCTAAAAACAGTCAAAAAACAAAAAAATAAACCTAACCAATACAACAAACAGAAGAACACACACATAACTCCACAAAACAACCCGAGAACACGAAAAAAAAAGGCAAACAAATATAATAAACATACAATACAAATACCAACCCAAACCACACCAAAATAACAAAAAAAAACAACGAAACAAACCACCCTAAAAACAGAAGTAAAAAACACACCAACACACCAGACACCCACCTACACAGACATAAACAGACAAAAACACAGACAACAAAAAACAACTCAAAAAAAAAAAAAAAAAAAAACAAACGCCAATACACCCACCACACCCCACAAACAGCCAACCACAAAAAATCACACAGCAACACAACAGTTAAAAACAGCTAAACAACAAATACCAAAACAACAAAGACAACAAAGATAGAAAATAACATATTAAGAAAAACAAGAGAAACGGTACACTAACACTAAACCAAAAAAACAAAAAAAAACACAACAACCAAAAACAAATAAACTAAACATCACAAAAAAAAAAACAATACAAAAAACAACAACCAACCGAAACAAAACCAAAAAACCAAAAACCAAAAACACGAACCACAAACAACACCAACCCTACACACACCCATCCTACAAAACTCCACGAAAACAAACACACCAAACACAGAACATATGAACAACCCACCCCACCAAAAACCACACGAAAATATACAACTAATAAACAAAACCAACGAGAAAAAAAACATACAAAAAGCGAAAAATCGAACAAATAGAACAATACAAATTACAAAACGCACAACCAAAACACGAAACAACAACCATAGCAACAAACCAAAACAAAAAAAAAAACCACAACTAACCAAATAAAGACCATACAACCACACTAAAGTACAAAACAGACCACTAAAAAAAAAACACACTAAAAAACTAACCAACAAATAAAAAAACCAACAAACCCATCCAAAATAAACACCAGACCAATAAAAACAAAATACAAAAAAAGAAATAAAAGAAAACATTAAACCCGAAACACAAAAAAACACATGTAACCTAAAAAAAAAACATAACACAAACCAAAAACTAGTAACCACACACCAAGGAAAAAAAAAATAAAAAAACCCAAACAAATTAAAATAAATAAAACTAACAAAGAAAAACAACAAACCACCAACCATTAAAAAAACAACCAATCAACAAAAAAAAACGAAATCACTAGACACAACCAGATGCAAACAAAAAAAATTAACCAAAAAACAAATAGTCCCACCAACCATAAAACTAAAACCACCCAAAAAAAAGAGGGACACCAAAAAACCAACCACAAACGCACAAAACGAACAACACACAAAAAAAAACAAATAACACCCAAAAAATACAACTAACAACAACACAACAGTCAACACAAAAGTACACAAAAAACCCCATAAAAAAACTAAATTACACAACCAATACAGTAACACCACAAAACGCCAAAAACTGATAAAAAATCAACAAACACCACACCAAACAAACCCAACAACCCAACAACCACAAACCAATAAAACAAAAAAACAACAAGAAAAAATAACTCACAACTTAAAAGGCACTAACAACAAGGAATAACCAAAAATACGACCATACCAAACCGTACAACCACCAATCAAAACCCAAACAAAAGACCTAAACAATACACGTAAACAACACAAAAAAAACAAGAACACGAAAAAACAAAAAAATAAGACAAACCCAATCCAAAAACAATCGACAAAAAACAAAAACCAAAAAGACAAAAAAACTGAAAAAATTCACCCATACAACAACCCAAAACAATATAAACCAAACCCAATAAAATAAAAACAAACATAAAAAAAAAAAAACGAACAAAATGAAAAAAAAAAACAAGCAATAACACAAACAAAGACATAGATATAAAGAGCCACCACAAGTAAACAACAAACAAAGACACAAGAAACAAAAAATCCCCCCCCCCCCCCCACCCAGCAAAAAAACACGAAACAAACAATATATAAGCACACAAAAACTTACACACACCTAAAACAAAAACAAACAAAAACAAAATAAAACACACAATATAATACACGAAACCTAAGAACAAAAAAGAAATACACCACAAAGAAAAAAGAAAAACAACAAAAAAAAAACAAACCACCAAAAGAGAAAACTACCCAAAAAAACCACCAACCAAAAAAAAGCAACACCAAACAAACAAAAACACTAACATCAACCTATAAACACTAATAAAACCAAGTAAAACACAACAAACAGACACGCAACTAATTCACGAAACACACACAACAAAAACAAATAATAGCAAAAAAATACAAATAAAACACACACAAAACACCTAATAGACAACAGAAACAAACATAAAAAAACATAACACACCCGACAGACACACCACACCTAAAAAACTATAACAAACTAAGACTGTTTCCAAAAAACACAAAAAAATAACTATAATACACAAGACACTAAAAAAAAACATACCAACCAACCTACCCACCACACTACAAACCTAGAAACGCATACAAAATCTATCCAAACTCATCAAAACCAAACAAAATACAAAACATTATTAAAAAAACACAAAATGGAAAAAAAAAGAAATTACTCAACCACACAAAAAAGACCAATAACCAAAAAAAAAATTAATAAAAAACAATTACCCCAATTACTAAATACAACAAACCAACCAACAAACGAGAACAGACAAACCTACACAAAAAAATTAAATTGGAAAAAATGAACTAACAAAAAAAAAATAAAAACACGCAAAATGAAAACAAACAAGACCAAGCTAACACTAGACACACAAAAAAATACCCAACAACAACGAAAAAACACAAATAACAAACACCAAATACTGACAGACACAAAAAAAACCACAAGGAAAAAAAAATAAAAAACCAAAAAAAACCAAAAACGAAATCTAAAAATAAAAAAAACAAATCAACAAAAAACGACAAAAACCCCACCACACAAAACAAGAAAACGTAAAAAAATTCAAGGAAAACACATAATAGAACAACACTACAACAAAGCAAAAAAAAACGTATCCAAAAAAAACAAAACCACACAAAATTAACATAAAAAGAACCACTACAAACCGCCACAAAAAAATAGAATAACAGTTTAACAAACTAATCTATACGGGCTCATGCCACAGGCGCAGCACCTGGGACCATGTTAATTTGGAATTCAACTTGTCGTGTGGGTGGTAATAGAGGAAAATCTTCTGAAAAGACCTCCGAAAAGTCCCGTACAGTCGGCACATCCTCAAGTCGCTTCTCCTCTGACTTGTCTTCGGTTTCCTTCCTCATAACTTGTGCCAGAAAAATTAGGCAACCTTTCTTAATATACTTCTGAGTCTTAGTGCATGATATAATGCTCAACTTCGACTTCTTTCCTTTGCCATTTCTATCACCTTGAACTATCAAAACTTCATCTCCATAGGGAATTCGCATAATCTTCTCATCACACACGATCATCGCATGATGGTTCGCTAACCAATCCATGCCGATGATGACGTCAAAACTATCAAGTTCTACCGGCATTAGGTCAATATTGAATGGGTGACCTAGCAATCCTAACGTACAACCTCTAAGTATGGTGTTAGTTTCAGAAATTCTCTCGTCGGCTAATTCGACAGCATAGCTAACGTCTAAAGTATTAGGGATTTTATCAAGCAAGGTACTAAAAGTAGTCGATACATAACTTCGATCGGCACCCGAATCAAATAATACAGAAGCATAATGGTTGTTGAGAAGAAACGTACCCGTGACAAAATTAGAATCGGGGTTAGCGTCTCCTCCACCTAGCACATATGCTTTTCCTCTTGCTTCACCAATACCACTCTTGTTTCCAGTTTTATTTCTACGGTTCTGATCTTTCTGCTTTGGGCAATCACTCCTGTAGTGTCCTTGCCTTCCACACTCTAAACAAGTTAAAACTTTCTGATTCACTACTTGACCCCTCTGATTGGAAGTAGTGCAATTTGTAGCTTTATAGTCCCTGGTCAAATGTCCAACCTTGTTGCACTTCCCACATCTCACAGTGCATGGCCCTTCATGATGAAATTTACATTTGTTGCAAAGAGGTAGTGGTCTATTATATACTCTCCTTTCATTGTTGCCAGCCGTTTAGGCTCTTGCTACATTCTGACCTCCAACATTCTGTCTTTTATTTGGTGGTTGCTGCCCACAGTTGTCCTTTTGGCTGTTATTGAACTTTCTTTTGTTCTCAGCACTTTTTATAGCATAACCTTTTAACTTTTGATCCATTAAGTTGTTAGCCATACGGACAGCATCTTGTAGCCTTGTGGGTTCTACAGTAATCACATTTCCCTAGATATTATCCGGGAGACCTCTAATAAACTTCTCAACTCGATCCTCCTCTTCGAGAACCATCTTGGTGCACAACATGGTAAGCTCTTAGAATCTTTGAGTATAAGCAGCCAAATCGTTGTTCTTCACGATCAGATTCTACAGCTCAGATTCCATCTTTTGAATTTCAGTCCTTGGGTAGTACACTTCAACCATTAGCTTCATAAGCTCTCTCCATGACATGGAAAATGCAGCATCAGTTCCAATAGTTCTCTTATGTAAGTTCCACCAAGTTAGTGCACTGTTTAACAATGTGCAAGTAGCATACTTGGTATTTCTCTGGGCAATTGCTAATGTAGAATACTATTTCCATCTTCTCAAACCACCTTATCAACCCGACAACTCCTTCAGTTCCCTTGAAGTTGAGTGGTTGACATTTCATGAAGTCCTGGTACGTACACTCTTGGACAACAGGCCTAGCATCTCTATCATTCTCATTGTGATTTCCATTTCTATTCCCTCCTTCATTTCCGTTGCCATTATCGTTTCTGTTACCACCCTCATCATTACCGTTTCTAAGTTCAATGTTCCTGTTTGCTTCGCGAGTTTCTAAAGCTTCTGTCATGCGTCGGTTGATCATTTCCTCAATTGCAGCAGGCATCATTCCGAAATGAGTGTTAGTTATTGTTTTACATCACAAGACATCACACATGGTGAGATTCAATACGAGATAATACCACTATACATGGTAAATAATATTTATAGTGAAAAGCATGACAAATAGCGTACTACTTGCGTAAAGAAAGCTATTACTAAATATATAGGTTGTTTCGTCTTATCTCTTCTTGTGTTTAAATTAGGTGCATAACTCATAAGGAGTTCTAGATATCTACACTACGAACCTTATTCCTAACCGGTTATATTCTCTCCACAAACAAACGGCCTATACAACTATAAACCATTCATAAAATAATACACATTTTCTAAGATAAATCAATCAACAATAGAATCACATACTCTACCAGCACATACCACAATGTCACTTGACCGGATAAAAACTTGATTGTAGTCACCTAATTTTTGTAAATTCACTCAGTCCAAAATATTGTATTTCTATTACTTGCTTAGTTTGTCCGTTAGCAGGTGAAAAATAGACTTAAGCTCAATCATTCAACTGAAAGAGTCATTTTTTCTCTTACACCATAGCTTAAAAAAATTAGTGCACGCGGTGTCAATTGTACGATGACGTTTGGCTTATCTTATACGAGTGGGCTTATCAGCTTATGTCAGATGGTTTTGATAAGCTTTGTCGCCAGCTTATATAACAATATTATATACAAAGACTTTTAAAAACTCGTTTAATAATTACACATATATAATATTCATGTACTTTTTTGTCATTCTGCCTTATTAATTATGATAAGCCACTTATATAACATAAGCTTAGCCAAAGACCCCAAATTATTGAAACAAATATACCTTTACCAGAAGCAGCATTAATAGCGTTAGGAGGATCAGTCGTATTAACTACGAAAACAACCGGCGTGTTGTTCTTTTGATCATCGTGACGCCAGTTATCAACAACGATGACATCATCGGGCGAATCAAGGGTGGAAAGCGTCGTCTTTTGCGAAGCTGAGGCCACTGGGAAGGGTTAACAAGCTCACTATATCTATCGTTATAGTAAAAATGCGTAGAATCTACCACCAACATACAGAAGCAAATTTTCTATATGGTGTTATGATGATACCCCCCCCACACACACACACTCTCTCTCATCAGTGATGACAATCAGCAATCAATGAGTGATGGTGATGAAAATGGTGGAAATAAGTTTGTATTTATATTTCTCCAGCTAGACGGGGGGGGGGGGGGGGTGGGAAAGATGGTTATATGGATTTCATGTGACAACAAAAGAGGGCTGTTTAAGGGGGTGTTTGGATTGATTCCAAGGTTTTTATACATATAGGTTATCGAATTTTGTGATTTTTTTAATAAGTTATCGAAGTTTTTTTTCAAACGGGGTATTAAAGTATACGAGTTCATTAATAAGGTAACTCAATATAAAGAAAATGTCTAATCTGGTTACTCCTCTTATGGGTCGGGACATGATCAGTTTTCTCTATCTACCTCATCAGTTAATGGCCCCATTCGTTTCACGTTAGTTTATTTATCGGGTTATTAGACAGATATGTTACTCAACTTTGCGAATTTGTTTACCTAATTTATTAAAGTTTGAATTTGTTCAATTGGGTTAGAATGTATATTTTTTTTATAATTTTGAATCTTTTTAACATCATATACCTTTGAGTTCTTAGGAACTACATCATCATTTACTAAGACCGTCTCATATACTTTAAGGTTGCGAATTAACTCGTCAAGAGGAAGTTACGCCAAATCCTTGGCTTCTTCAATCGTCGTGAGCTTCAGACACCATTTTAATAGAAGAGCATGAATAAAAGTTCGCATATGGTTCTTGTTAGGGATGAGCACGGTACCAGATTGGTACCAAACCGGTACCGAATTGATGGTACCATTTTTTTTCCGAGCATGAAATTCGATTTTTAGAAGAGAAAAAGAGCAGAAGAGGTCTTGCAACGTATTCTAATCCATAGAAGACAATGTGTAATTTCTTATTCTTTTGTAATCGTTTAGTTTTTGGTATCATTCGTTAACTCGGTTAGTTTACCTTGGCTAAAACAATTACTCTTGTATTAATTATGATGTTTGAAGGCTAATACCTTTGGGTATTAGCCGTTATTATGAAGATCTGAATGTTTGGTTTTGTTTATATCTCGATTGCTTAATTTATCGTTGGACGCTTGTTTATGTTTATCAATTCATACTTGTTTATGTGCTTTTGTATGCGACCTATCATTCAACTGGATCTAGTGATACGTACCAAGTAATCTAGATGCCGGGATAGCTCTCCATATAATGATTTATACATCTAGAATCATAGAATCACAAATATTGTCCTTCTAAATCATGCTAAGGATACGCTTCTGGCTTAACTAGTTAACGGAAACCGCCTTTGGTTTATTAAACATGTTGACTAGTAGGTGAATCTAGATAATTCCACAAGTATTGTTCTGATTCCTTTGGATAGTTGGACAAGTGGACTACTAGAGTTTAAATTTCCATTAAGCAGTAAATGGGTAAAGTCTCTATGAGCTAGGGTTTAACATGATCACCATTGCTTTAATCCCTAAGATAGATTATAATCAGGTAATAAGGATGCTTTATGCGGATGCTTTAATTGTGACATAATTAATGTGTCTAGGTCTTAGGATGAAGTCCCGCCTAAGTCTAAGAATGATAGACCTCTTCGAGATAAGTAATCAGTGCAGTGAATAGACAAACCAACTTCTAATCGGATTAATGATGGCAGTTTTCTATCATAAGGATCGACCGCTTTTATCTTCTGCTAATTTGCTTGCGTGGGTTAAAGTGTCTTCAATTGATTATAGTCACCAACCAAACCTATGCCAGTCTCTCAGGCTGAAAACCCCCTTTTACCTGTTAGAATTAGGATTAGAACTAACATAGGATTATCATAGGTTTGATTTAGATTAGAATTAACTTAGATTAGATAACCAAAATAAAAATAAATTGAGAGATTTAACCTCGCTTCAAGTGTTCAACACACTACTTACCACGAATCTACCACCGACCGGGTACACTGCCCGTTAAAGTGTTGTTTTTGGTTAAGTCGGCAAAATATAAATTTAAAACTTGAACTATCATAAATAAACACCTCACAACGACACATCAAGTTTTTGGCACCGTTGCCGGGGAGTGAAAATTAATCTTGATTTTTATTTTATGTTTTGGTTTTTAGATTAGATCTAACCTTTAGGAGTAGTGTAAAATAGATTAGTTTATATTCTTGCTTGTTTGCTTACTCTGTTTGTGTGATACGGCGTATTCAGTTCACTGAATACGACGTATTGGTTATTTAACAAGTTTTTCTAGTAAGATTGTTACAGGATGGACGATCCGAACATTACTATGGAAGAGTATATCAGGCTTGAGGAAGAAAAAGCTCGTAGGCATGGTAAGGTGTATAACTGGGAAACTGCTACGTATGGTAAGATCTGGGATAATGAAGAGGTTCACGACCTCGGATCTGTTGAAACTAAATTCCCAGCTATAGTCTTTAACAACATGTTAACATCTGAAGCAACACTCTCGTGTGAGCCTACGGTAAGTTCTCTTAACGACAATGAAATTGACTTTAGAATATCGTTTGACGAATCCGACGATGAAGATTACACGGTAATTTATGACAAAAATTCATTTTCCTATAAAATCATTTCTGTCAATAATTTGAAAACGGATTCGGAAAATGATAATGAAAAAGTTAATATGCCTTCGCTTCCGTCACCCGAGCCTACAGTCAGTTGTTTTGATGATTTAGACTTCTTTAAAGATTTTGAGAATGAATTTCCAGCCATTGTTTACAATGATGCTCTAACGTCTAAACCAGTTTTCTTAACTGAACCTACTATAAGTCCTCAACATATCGATGAATTTAATTTGAAAGATGAAACATCATTGTCCGAATATGATGAAGAGGAACAAAACATTTTATACTTTAATGATCTATTTTCTTTTAGCATAATTTATCCCGATGATTCAAAATCGGACGTGGACAATGATGGTGATAAAATCGATATTGAACACTCTTCGGGGGATTTATCTGTCAAACCATTACCTGATACCGATGATGGTGTCTATGCACATGGGTCAAATAAGCTTTTGGAAACAAGTCATGATACATCTAATAAATTTTTCAAAACTGAAACTTTTATCAGGGAATTGAATTTTAATATCGTGACTTGTAATTATATTATCAAAGGGATGCTAACAAATATTTTTAAGAATTTGTGTGTGCCATTTGGCATCCCGTTCGACCCTAAATTGTTTTATAAGGATGGGAGTAAACTGGGGCAAGTCTAACTTAAAGACTTTTCTGTAAACAAAAGTACTTGCCAGTAGACAACTCGGAATCTATTTTCAATTTTTTATCGAGTCTGTCTTCCCAGACTATTTATATGGCATATCCAAACCCTATAGATACGGCGTACCGACTATCTGAACGTTATCCAGTCTTTATTTTCAGCACAGTCGATACGGCGTATTCGTTAAACGAATATATCGTATTCGACACAGGTATCAATATGGCGTATCCTAGAGTATGGATACGGTGTATCGACTTCTTATGCAGTTTTAGGTATTTATTTCGAGTCTAACCAAACGAATACACGAAGATAGAATTGCATTTATTTTTTGAGAATTTACACAGGACCACGTAAAAGAAATATCGATGAATATTGGTGGAGAATTTACAAATTTGGAGATCTTAAAGTGTTGGAGTCTTGAAACTTCAAGGCGGCTGTTCAACACACAATCTTGCTAAAAAACTCAACATGGAGAATCTACCGAGCAAATATCAGGGGAGTTTCTCATTCTAATTCTTTTTAATTCTTGTATTTAATGTTTTATATATATAATGAGGACGTTGTATAATTCAAGTGGATGATGGAATTAGAATGTTTACTTGTCCTATTTTTCACACTAAAATGCTTAAATTGTGCTCAATTTTTTTTTCAAGCATACTTTTGTGAAATTACTTGAAACATAACCCACACACAATAACCCTTGTTAGATATTGTGAGGATTTAACCTATCCATTTCCAAATGTTTACCCAAATTCCACAAAAATATGAGTGTGCCGGTGATGTAGTAGACTTTAGAACGTGGCTTGGTATATCTATTCGAGACTGCAATAATGAGTACTATGGATTTAGATAGAGTAACTTGTTTAAATTGGTAAATTTTTAGGATTACACCCAAATCACCTTTACATGTTGCTCATTAACTAACTACACTGGTTAGTTAAACCCCATATAAACCCTTTGTTTATTCTCATTATAAGAGTAAGATACCCCTAGAACAACTCGTAGAGCCAATCCTTTGGAACTACACCAATTATTTTTTCGTTACACCTTTACACCTAGCCTAGCCTGTTAGATTAAGTTTATTTTACAGTTGCTAGTTGCTTAAAGTGTAAAGTTTTTATTTCTCGAGTCTTGTCTCTATTTTGGTATGGTTGGAAGAAATTTGCACATCGCAAATGGGAATGTATATTATAGTCAAAACTCATGTATTTTTACTATCATCGTAATTAATGGTACGTCCGAAGAACGAATAATTACCAAAGGAATTATCCAAAATTATTATGATCGTAAAGATGGTGAAACTACACCGAGTTTCGTAGTATAGTGAATAAAAAATCAAAAAAATTAGAAAAATCACAATAAAAAAGAGAAGGAAAGTTTGAAGATAATCGTTTCGCAACTACCGAAGGAATCGCATGAAGGATCAATTATTCGTTGATACAAATCGACGATGTAGAGTATTGTGTAAAGTGAAAGATATCGCCACTTGCCTTGCAAAGTATGTAAAGTTTGGGATGTTTGGGAAGTTGACCGTTACGGGAATGCCAACTTAGCTTGTTGTTTTTGATCTATGATCAAGACGTTGTAAATAGTTGTGTCTTTGTCATGTTAACGGCCGGAAAAAAGTGTCTAGAAACTTGTATTTTAGACTTAATCTATTTGTTTCGTAATTTTTATTTAACAACAATTTAATTCCCTTTCCTAATCATTAAGCATGGGTTTTACACGAATGAGGATGTGATCGAGCATGCATGTCTATTCCGTCATTACATCCATGTATGCATGTCTCAACTGCCTTGTTGGTTTATTACTATTAGTGAAAGTTAGAAGATCCATACCCTATATTACTCTACTATTCCTACTCTTTAGCTTATTCGAGGTGGGTGTGAGCAGTCACATGTGTCTATCCTGTCGTTACGGGTATGTATGTGTGGTCTTTGTCGCCCTCCCGGAATATTAGTATCGATAAAGATTAGTTAGAGTAATCAACCCTAAGCCTTCTCATATAAACTCATATTTACCTTTATAAAGTTGTTACTCCTTAGCTTTAGCGGTGGAGATGTGTATCCTTGCCAAGCTTATGATAGAATACTCGTTATGACCGAGCAATTGAGCGAATTAGTTACGTGTTACCACATAGATTAGTTGAGTGATTTGAGTGTTTTCATCTTCCTATTTCGTGAGGTGTTTGGTTGTGTACTTGTAATAGATCAAATAAATGCTTTAACGGAAAATATCCTTAGGGATACATTTTTATAAACTTCTAAAGGCTATTGAGTACAAGTAAGATTTAGGGGGATATTTGATGACATCAAATAACGTCTATTTTATAGCATCATTTATCCCATGTAATTAACCCATTTTGTATAATTATTTCAAAGAATTGTTACTTAATTGTTTATATTTGAGAATTGCAGTAATTACGGAGTACTTGGTGAATATTAGCAAAAGACGCGCATTCTGGAGCTTAAACGAAGATATTTTGAAGATTAATGATTCTGACAACCAATACACCGTATCCATCAAGGATGATACGGCGTACCCGTGCCTGCACTCACCAAAGACCATAAAGGAAACAAGCTCAATACGCCGTATCCAGAGAGGCTTGGTCATCCGCGAACTCACCCCTTAAAACCTATCTATATATGATATAAATACACCAAGGGACGAAAACGCGCGAGACCAAGAAAACCAGAAGCAGTATAGAGTGTTCCCGGGTCGTTATGTCCCAACGAGGCTAAAATGGAAAATCGCAAAACGATTGATGATTTGTGTTTGAATGTCACAGGGAATGATTTAGCACTAAAACTGATAATAATAAGCAAAAGCACATAAAAATAGCAAGAGAATAAGCTGGAACAAGAATAAAAACTAGGAATGACAAAAACACTTTAACACTTTTACACTAAGGCACAAATAAGCTAATCTAAATCTAAATAAGCAAATGAAGCATGCAATTAAGCTAAATTAAACAAGAGAAACACAACAGTACTAACAATCAGTACCACCAGTATTAACTACCAGTACTAACTTAGAGTTAGTACTGTTAGGCTAAAGTTAGTACTGTTAAGCTAAAGTTTATACTGTTAGCCTTAACAAAACACAATTAAACAGGAAATAAGCAAATAAGCTAAAACACGAGGTTAACTACCCAAAATAAGCACTTAGGCATAAGAATAAGCAACCAGAATGCACTATAATGATAAATAAGCTAGAAAACTAAAACTGATTAACTCTTAAAATTATTTTAAAAAGACAAATAAGTTCTACTGAAAATAATAAACTAAAATAGGCTTAATCTATTCTAAAAAGCTAAAGAAATCTTAAACAAGCTTAAATAATAAGCTGATGAGCTAAAATGACCTACCAGTACTAACAGTTTTAACTGACAGTACTAACTTGGAGTTAGTACTGCTAGTGTCAGTTAGTACATTGCTACTTTGAAATACAGAATATGAACTTAGTCATAGTACTAACTTGGGAGTTAGTATCTGGTTGTGTTTAGTTAATGCTGTTCCAAAAGTGAACTAGAGTACTACTTGAGGTTAGTTACTGCTAGTCTGAAATTGCCCTTCTAATCATTTTTCTCTAAAGTTAATAAAAACAGATTACTCTATTTCAACCTAAAATAAGACACTTATAAAGCAATTTTAATTAAGAATAAGCAATTTAAACAGGCTGATTTGGCTAGCAGTGTTAACTTATAACAAGCTTTTCTGCAGCAAAGTTAAGGAATAATAAGAAAAAGAGAGATAGACTTACAAAAAAACCCTTTGCTCTAAAAGGGTTCAAACAATGAATCTACAAGTCTACGATTCATTAAAGCAAGCTAGTGAGAGTCCATAAGGCCCATCAGTTCTGGCTTTCATCCTAAATTAAGCTGTGGTATATTTGAGAGTGATATTTGTGATTTTCTCTTTACTACTTAACTTTTTAAGTTCACTTAGTTAAAACAGTTTGTAAACAAGCTGTAATGAGAGCTTTTGAACACAAAATAACTCAATTAAGAAACTTAACACTTGGGATTATAAAGTGACTTTAAAAACTCAAACTTGCATTAAAACTTGAAAGTGTTACAAGCTGAAAGTAAAAACTGTAAAGAACTGAAAATAAGCTAAGTTAAGTTAAAAACTAAAAACTAGATTCTAAGATAGATTGCCTCAAAGGCTTACAAGAAGCTCTATATATAGCCGAAGTATTGGACTTGCATCTTGTGCTTCTTTGGAGAGATAAAACCAAGTGTGCTAGTTGTGTGAGGAGAATCTAGAGCAAATCCCAGCCTTTGATTTCTTTTGAGCTTCTTTGGAGACAATCTCAGCCATCGAAGTGCTTTGGGAATGGAGAGGGATTGCCAACATGGACTTTATAAAGCTGGGGGGGAAAAGTAGGGTGGATGAAATGATTTGGTAGGATGTTGAGTGATTTTGCAGGAGAAGTATGGGAGCAAAACAAGGTGCGGGCTGGTTTTGGTATTGGCGGGAGAAAAGTTATACAAGTTGGGTTGTGACAGAGAGAGGTTGAAGATGATTAAGGGAATGTTTGGATTTTGTACAAGAAAAGCCCCTCCACATCTTTCTTCTTTTCATTCCCCTTTTTCCCCTTTCTTTCTTTTATAAATGAAGTTTCCCAAATCTTCATAATCAGCCCCTGCCTTTGTATAACAATATAACTTAGGGGTTTGGCATTTTTGACCCCTCAAGTTATATTTTTCTTTGCTTTTTCTTCTCGGAGTTGATTTGACTTTGATTGGGCTTCGTCTTCACACACTTTTCCATCTCGTGACCGGTTTTGTCGCTTTTTGCTTGGTTTTTCGTCTTTTTGTGAGATATCCGTTCCCTGCACAATACAAATGCAAACATACAAATACAATGTATTTTTGGTATGTTTTTATTCTTTTAAGTTCGTTTTAAATGGAAAATGGTGTGTGTAATTAAGCACATACCAAGGCTCAATACGCCGTATTCAAGATATAGTATGTGAAGATTCTGGAAGATATCAAACATGGTCCTTACTCCAAGAAACTCCAATACGCCGTATCCAATCCCTTGGATACGTCGTATCGAACTGACTTCCAGACAGTATAAATAGAAAACTCAAAAACGATTTTTAAGTGTGCTAAATCATATTCTCGATACCTAAACTACAAAAGTCGATTTTTAGAAAAGAAAAAGAGTAGAAGAGGTCTTGTAACGCATTCCAATCCATAGAAGACAACGTGTAATTTCTTATACTTTTGTAATCATTCATCTTTTGGTATCATTCGTTAACTCGGTTAGTTTACCTTGGCTAAAACAATTACTCTTGTATTAATTATGATGTTTAAAGGCTATTACCTTTGGGGGGTTTAGACCATTCATACCATCGTTTGAGAATTCCACGACAACACAACAAAGAACTAAAGAAGTAGAGAGATTGACACCACGATATATATTGGTTTGGAATGGGGGTTTAGACCATTTGAACCATCGTTTGAGAATCCCACGACACTATACTATTACTCTAGTATAATCCTTAAGGTAGACTACAAACAGTTATAAACTTCACTCCACTGATATGCGCAAAGATCGACGCTCACAAACAAGAGCCACTCCCAATGGTATTCCGCCCTCGGAAACTGTTGTCCTACCTTAATCCATAACACAACCTAATGTTACCGGAATCTAGAGAGAGAGACACAAGATAGTCTAGTCTAAATTAAGATACAAGATAGATTGTCTAGTCTAGATTAGCACAAATAAGTCACGAAAATAGTATAGATTTAGCCATTTAACATTTTTAATGATTAACTACTTATTTTTTTATTTTCCGAATAAGATTAAACTTAAAAAATAAGCTATAAAAAACCCTCGAATAAGCTGTTAAACCACAACAAGTGGTATCAGTTGCCAAGGGGTATATCGTTAATCCATAACACAACCTAATCTTTTCGGAATCTAGAGAGAGAAAATAGAATGGAAGGATGTGTTGCTTTGGATCAAATGATAACCATCTGTCACACCCCTAAACGGGGCCTGGACGAAAACACGTGTCCGGGGGCGTGACGTCATAATATACATCACATAAGATCAAGTAAACGACCACTACATGGACGTTTGATAAATATAACTCGTTGCTTTGATTAAAAATAAAATAAGTCTTACAATATTCTTAACATAAATGAAATAGTTTTAGCGGAAGCTTAAGACAAACGAGTGAAACCATAACATGCTTTTAAAACAATGCATATTTAAAAAACCCCAAATAATAACCAAACCCTAATTTATAAATCTTGAATTAAACCATTGAATCAATGAACCAATACTTGAAATCATCCTAAATGACCTTAGATATGAACCTAGTATGCTTGGATCTTGCAAGAAATCAAAGATATAGAAACCATAATAGGGTGTTTGTTTGTCGTGAGCAAGGAGAGGGAAAAAGAGAGATGAGAAAATTTTTGAGAGGCTATGAAACGAATGGAAGACCTAAGTTGTGAGAAGTGAGGTATAGATAAGAAGTAACTAAGGTTTTGGGTGACCACATGTCCAAGTAAGTAACCAACACACACCAAAGTGTGTGTGTGTGTGTGTTCGGCAAAGGCAAGCCACAAGGACTATAGTTTTCAATTTTTGGGACCATGGTTCATTATCTATGTATAAAAGCTAGTTAAACATGGTCAAAATGTGTAAGTATGCATTTGTCTTGACCTTGGATGGTTATGTGTGCATGAGATGGACTTCCTCACGTGTCACTTTCATACACATGCATGGGACTTTCAAAAAAAGATGCCTTTGATTTAATTTCAAGACTTATGGTTGTTTTGGTTTGGGTTTAGGCATCCGAATTTAACAAGAGGGGGACATGAACAAAATTCTTTACTTATAAACACAAGATGAATGATAACTAAGGTTTACACGAAAAGATTTCGGGTTTCCGGGGTTCCGTTTGATCAAAAACGCGAAAAACGTAAATTATACGCTAAAACGTAAAAATAAGTATCGAAAGTGATCGTAAACTACAAAACTATTATATAAGATAAAATAATATATATAATATCTAGACTAGTCCAAATCCGAAGTCGAAACATGGCCGATGATGTTTTCAGATTTACGCGGGTTAACTTCCTGTTAAATTGCCAAATTCAAACGTAACGTATAAAAGTAAAAAATAATGATCGGAAAAGTTTAAAATATTGACCTAAAATTTATGGGGTGTGTAGGATCCCGTTAACACTTCACTTCATACAATCGATCACGAAATCGGAACTAGAAATGAGAAAGAAAGAGTTGTTCT
>BQNB010027553.1:38315-57523 GCA_026074375.1 Tanacetum coccineum
GTGTTTCTATATAGTCAACTGTATTTATACATCTTGGCTATCATCCTTAATAGGCTGCAGAGATCTATTTAGTAAGGGACTCACAAAATGGACTAAGGATCATCCACTTGAAAACATATTCGGTTAACTCGCTAGACCAGTTTCCATAAGGCTACAGTTACATGAGCAAGCTCTTTTCTATTACTATGATGCTTTCCTCACTTCTGTTGAACCCAAGGAGTATAAAGATGCTTTGACTCATTCCTGCTAGATTGAAGCAATGCAAGAAGAGCTCAATGAGTTTGAACTTCTTTAAGTATGGGAGCTCGTACCCCGACCAGACAAAGTTATGGTTATTACTTTGAAGTGGATCTACAAACTGAAGTTACACGAATTGGGAGGTATTCTAAAGAATAAGGCTCGATTAGTGGCTTTTGGTTACCATCAAAAAGAGGGAATTGATTTTGAAGAGTCTTTTGCTCCGGTTGCAAGATTAGAGGCTATAAGGATTTTTCTCACATTTGTCGCTCACATGAACATGGTCGTCTACCAAATGGATGTCAAGACTGCGTTTCTGAATGGTAATTTGAAGGAAGAGGTTTATGTTAGCCAGCTGGATGGTTTTGTGGATCTAGATAACCCCAATCATGTGTACAAGCTAAAGAAAGCTCTTTATGGGTTGAAACAAGCTCCACGCGCGTGGTATGACATGTTGTCTTCGTTCCTGATATCCTAAGACTTTGTTAGGATCACATAAATGGACCCGAACAAAGAAGCTTCGGTCACTCGAAGATGCAAGACAAAAGTCTAGCTCGAAAGACAATGTTAATTGATGTTTATTATGTATACGGGCCAAGATGTAAAAAGCCCAAAAAGAAAGCCCTCAAAGGCAAATCCTAGTTAGTATAAATACACCTAGTTTAGTCAAAATTAGGTTAGCTACTTCATTATCATTTTTCATCTTAGGGGTTTGTAGCAACTTTTGTTTCATTTTTCAATCAAAAAGTTCTTTAATGTTTAATCTTTCATTTGCCATTGATCTTGTGTTTTTCATCCATGGAATGATCTAGGGATCCTACACGATAACCCACTATGCCTATGAATCATGAACTGCCAATTACTGGAATGTGAGCGCGAATGATTATAGATAGATCTATTTGGGATTGACCTCCCCGTTCGGGTGACTAGCTATCGCTGGAAACGAACGTATATCATGTCGGATACTGGATGTTACGGGTTGAACATCATCACGGGCAATGTAGGCAATATTTATATATTGTATTCAATTATGTCGAGCTTCGGTGTCATGAGCTTAGGTAAACGTAATTACATTTTTGTGATGTCTGCATCTGTTGAGTATGCAGTTTCTGGGAGATAAACTTGTTAGCTGGTCATTAAAAAGGCAGAAAAGCGCTGCGATATCCAGTACGGAAGCTGAATATATTGCTATGTCGGGATGTTGTGCTCAAATTCTTTGGATGAGATCACAGCTTACCGACTATGGCCTTGGATTCATAAATTCCTATGTACTGTGATAACAAATCGCTAATTGCTAAGCTGCAACAATGTTCCAACATTTCAGGTCAAAGCATTAGATATCAGATTTACATCATCAAGGAGCATGTTGAAAATGGGGTGATTGAACTTTACTTTGTCAATACGGAGTATCAACTAGTGGACATCTTCACAAAAGCCCTCGCAAGAGAAGAATTGAATTTTCTTATCAACAAGCAGGGACTGCGGAGGTTTTACGCCAGAACTCTAAAACTATTGGCAGATGAAGTTGAGGAATAGTGGTGTGTAACCTATTTAAATATCCTGTTGTATCATATGCATAATTTATGTAAATATATATATATATATATATATATATATATATTTCATATATATTTTATCATATTTAAATAAAACCATAAAACAAAAAGTTTTTCCCTTTTCATAAATTTTTATAATCAAATTACAAATATAAATCTTCAAATCCCAAATAAAAATAAAAAAATAAGGAAATATAAAAAGGGTAATTATGGCATGTCTCTATAAATCGATTAACTTTTTACGGTCTTAGAAATGTCATTCAATAATGATACGAGGCTGTAAATGAAGTTCGAGCAGAAGTTCCAAATGTTTTCAAAACATGCCAAATGGCTTGCTATTATTTCAGATAGCAACCCGGTCTTCATCTTAAAGGCAAGTATTTCAAAAAGAAAACTTGACCTCATAACGGGAATTTATTCTCGGGCATGGTCTACTTTATGACCATGCAAAGGCTTGTGATTACTTTGCATCACAACCCGTGCTTCCTATATTCCATGAGTGTACGTGTCAGTGCGCTTATGTGTGAAAATAAGAGAAATCTTATTTACAATTGGTGTTTGTTTTTCATGAATAAAAACATTGCTTCATCAGAAAAAGTTTTTTCAACGACATTCGACTTCTCAAACAACGACTACAACTCTTTAAATAGAAAACGGGTCATTGTTTGAGGGGGAGCAAATGTCAAAAATCTTCTTCAAAAGGTCATTTGGTAAAAGGGATAAAGGTTTTAAACAATAACGGAATATCATTCTTTGGAAAAGTTAATTAAATTTAGCTTATGTGTGCCTTTCATGTTATTTGTTTATGCCTTGAGTGAGAATATGTGCATGATTAAGTTGTTAGGTATATTAGTTAAACCTATAGGGACTAAATGTGCCATTGTGCTAACTTGTTTATGCTTATTCAACTTAATATCAAAAAATGCTAAAGATATGAAAGTTTAGGGGCGAATGTGTCAAAAACAAAAAATGTGTTATATCACACCAAACACCCTCCTCGTTTCACACACACAAACACACACTATTTTTTTTCACAAAACCCTTGCACGATCATCACTTCTTCATCCTTGATTTCCAGACCATTTCGTGCTAAAGGTATAATTACAACAATGTTCCTTACACCCTTATGATATCACATCTCGAAGGAATTACGTTTTTACAAGGTTTCAATTTCGAAACCTAAACTCAAATTAGGGTTCTCAAAAAAAATAAAAATTCAAATTGGATTAAAAACTCTAATTAGTTGGAGGGGTTTGCTTCCATTCATGAGGGTGTTAAAAAGACTCGATGTCATCTCAATATTTAAAAAAGAAATCATATGAGTTTATTTTGATTCATTCTTTATGTTGAATGGTGCGTTCTTGAATTTTTTGGCTGAAATGCTTGTGGAATTTGTTATAGTTAAATGCTATAAGTGTAAATGATTGTGTGTATAAGTTAAAATCCATTTATGAGGTGTTTGATGATTAAAAATTCATGAATTATTGAAATGTGTAGCTCATTTAAAATAATTTTGATGAATCCGAGTCTAAATGATGCTAAAATGATTGTTGGGAATAGTATGAGTGTACATGGATTGAATATTGAGGTAAAAAAACACTTGAAAACTCGACATAGAATTCAAATCTTTTGAACTTTCTGAATTTGCATTGTTATGTTATCATCGAATTTGCAAATATTAGTGCCTTTGAATTTGCAAAGATTGTATCCTTTGTATTCCACAGGGAGCCCTTGGTCTCCGAATTAGCAGATAATACCAATACACGAATTCGCAGTGTAACACCCCCAAATCTGGGTTGCAGCGGAATGTTAAATATCCGAGGGGGTTACTTCATAGATCAATAGCACAAGATATGAGAACGACCACTAAACGTGTCGTTTTAAAAAGATACATTGGATTAACAAAATACTTGTTCATTACATAAGCTCAGGCTTCTAATTTTTCAACCATATAAAGTAAAGATTTAGAGGTTATAACTAATGTTCCCAAAATGTAATAGCCCAAAATCTTTAGTATGACTCTTCCAAAGAGGACCCCCTATGTATATGAGCCCTCGTGGCCTATAACCTTAGAAAACATGCTTGAAACGTCAACATAAAGTTGGTGAATTCATAGGTTTATGTAAATCAATAGTAGGACCGCAAGATTTCCAAGTGTATGATTAAGCAACAGATGCAAACATCATAAACAGTAATTACGTTTTCCTAAGCTCATGACACTGAAGCTCGACGTGTATGAATGCAATAAATTGCCAATAAATGCCCGTGAATGATGTTCTAACCCGTAACATCCCAAATCCGACATGGTATACGTTTGTTGTCCCCGGGGGGGCACGGCAAGTGAGCGCTACTCACAAACGGGGAGTCAATCCAAATAGACTTATTTATAAACATTCGCGATCACAAATCTGTGATTGACAGTTCATGATAAAGGGCTCAGTGGGTTATCGCTACTTAGGCAAACACGTAATCATTGTATAAAATGTACACTTGCGTCCAATTTGTAAAACAAAGCATGTTCTCACCCAACACTGTGTAAAATCATTAAGTATTGTAATCATGGGGCTATGAATCTCACACTAGAGTGCTCGTAAATAGGTCCTCAGAAAATAGAGTTTAGACTTGATATGTCCACGTGTTCTGAGATAATGCAGCGGTCGCATCATATTATCCATTACTGGTAGAGACACTCGCGCCCCTTCTTGTGTGATACTAATTTAGTTATGAGAGTGACTTGAATCTTGTGAGATGATAAACTTGTGTAACTAAATTGATCAGGATATGTATACTCTTATGGATAATCTTAGAGAATTAGTGTGTGAGCCCGTGTGATCATGTAGAGTTAATGAGGAGTTTGTGAATCGTCTAGTGCATGCGATATCTTTAGGCGAAGGCTATACTGTTGTGTCTTCTCATACACAGTGTCCTGAGATAACTCACTGTGTTCTTACAATTGTCTCTATTATGTGTAAGTGTGTATTCGAGTATTTTATTGAAGTTTGTAAGGTACTAACTTGTTTTTTAAGACACGATTATTGATACGTAGCACGCGTTCTCTCGATTATGTTTTAAGTGTGTTTTATAGCATCTATCTTCACACGTTTATGTAGGCTGTAAAATACCTTCGGTTTTCTATAATTGTACTCTCATGAAGATAGTTCTCTCTTCTAGATGTGATGAAACAGAGCGTCAGATTGATTCACATCTGTGACGACACCTCTAATAGATTTCACTTCGTTATCTACTTATGAATTAGTATCTCTTGCAACTCTTATCAAAGTGACACATTAGGTCCTTATTTATGAGAGTTTACGTGAAAGCAGTCCTAAAGTTTAAGTTGTGACACCCCCACCCACACCCAATCATTAACATGTCTTATAAAATTCTCTCACAGTCCTACCCTGTACGTGCTGCCATTAAAAATAAGGTTTTTGACAATTTTAACCTTAAGTTTGCAAATTTACATTTTAGTCTTAACTTGGCTAGAATACAATTACACAGATCTTTGAACTGCGTATTAAGACTCTAAGAGACAGAAGTGTGATACAATGGGGACTTTCAAATGCCAGCGTCTCACTGAGAGCCTATGACACTGTGCTCCCTGCTGGGTCAGCTGTTTGCACTACACGTGTTCGTGGATGAGAGACGCTCACGTCATAGGCAATCCGTTGGCTACCTCTAGTGTGTGAGAGTTAGGTCTTCTCAAAAAGCGCAGGTTCCAGATAAGGAAGATCTCAAGTTAATCTCTACGATTTCAACTCTGCTTGCATAGAGGAAAGCTCATTGTTTACATCGTGCACCACTTCTATAGCTCCAACTCGAGATTGTGTGGTAGTGGCTGGTGTGTATATCAATGCTTAGGCGGAGGTAGTAGACGTTGTGCAAGAGCTTGTGTGATGAAAGCTTATTGGGCTTGGTTAGCCCAATAAGCTTGAATAGAAGCTCAAATGTAAGCTCTACGCAGAGTGTACTAGTTTTTCCATAGGCGCCAAAACACAGATTCAGTGGGTTTTAAATGGACTTAAAAAGGGCTTTTATGCTTTTGAAAAATCTTAATTGGACCTTTTAAATGCTGCTAGGACCTTTGAAGGGCCTCAATAAGGTCCAACTAAGCCATGATAAATACTCTCATTCCTAAGCTTATTAAGCTGACCCTAGCTTAAATGGCTATATGTGGAAACTTTAATGAAAGCCCAATTGTCAATCTTGTGGTAGAGTCTTAATTGCATGTTAAAATGCGATTTTTACAAGTTAAGGGACTAAAAGTGTAAATTTGCAAACTTAAGGGTTAAAACTGTCAAAATCTATTTTTGAAGAGTCTAGGGACTGTTTTTGGTCATTCTGAAACTTTAGGGACTATTAGAAACATATAAGGACCTAAAGTGTAACTTTGTAAATTAAAGGACTAAATATGTACAAGTGAAAACTTAAGGGGTCTGTAAAGTGTACAATACCTATTTTACATAAAACTAGTGGACTTTTTGGTAATTCAATAGTGATAGCATCAGTAAAATGCACGCGTCTCATTATTAGAGTGATATATACGAGAAGAGTGAATTGAGACCTCTGACTGCACTAGAAGTACAGTGTATCTACGGACGAAATTATATTCTGATACTATACAAAGTTAACTGTATACCGCTTATAACTAAATGATACCGATACTCATGGAGCTAAGTTAATGTTCCATGATTGACTATACGTGATTAGTGTGACAGTGAAGTTCACGAATAAATTATCAAATCCTGTGATTCTCTCTCGTCACCTATACTGTGAACCAACTCAACGTGTGTGTGTACGCTCACATTAGGATACCAGAGCAAACTTCATATGCATAGATGCAACGCGCATCCTAATGATTAGTAGTGACTAGTATCCTATGTGATGTTATGAAGTTCGTGTGAGCAATTTAATTCTATACAGAGTTCCCTGAAGAAGTAGATGAGAGAGTACTTGTGTAGCTGTAGACTACTTTAATAACGTGACTACGAATACGGCGTTTTTACTTAGGTATTTGACGCAAAGGTGAGTGATTCTCATGATAGCGTCTCGGCGACTATCTGGCTAGTGCATTGTCTTCTCAGAGAGAGACAGATATTCTTCCTAAGAGTGTAGAGTTCATCTCTAAGTCTCCTCACAATAGATGTTACAATTAATGTGTATAAATAGAGCCGATATAATACTATATAGGTTCGAGGACGCGCTCTCTGTAGACTGACTTATGCTTTGTTTCATTTTGGACTGCAAGTGTACATTTTATTACATGATATTAGTGTTTTGCCTAAGTAGCGATACCACTGATCCCCTTTATCTATGAAATGTCAATCAAATAGATTGTGAGCGCGAAATGTTATAATAGATCTTATTTGGATTGACTCCACGTTTGCGTGAGTAGCGATCACTGTGCGGGTTGACGGCAACAAACGTATACAATTCGGCATTGGGGATGTTTAGGGTTAGAACATCATTCAGGGCATTCATTGGCAATTGTATTGCATTCATACACGTCGAGCTTCTATTGTCATGAGCTTAGGAAAACGTTAATTACTTTTTATGATGTTGCATCTGTTGCTTAAATGTTTACACTTTGGAAATCCTTGGGCTCCCTACCTAATCGATTTACATTAAAACCTATGAATTCACGAACTTTATGTTGACGTTTCAAGCATGTTTTCTAAGGTTAATAAGGCACGAGGTGCTCAGATACATTGGGGGTCACTCTTTGGAAGAGTCAGTACTAAAGATTTGGGGCGTATTACATTTTGGGAACATTTGTTATAAACCGAAATCTTTACTTATATGGTTGGCAAATTTGAAGCCTATCGAGCTTATGTAATGAACAAGTATTTTGTTAATCCAATGTATCTTTTTAAAACGACACGTTTAGTGGTCGTTCTCATATCTTGTGCTATTGATCTATGAAGTAACGCCCTCGGATATTCAACATTTCGCTGCCAAACCCTAGATTTGGGGGTGTTACACTGCGAATTCGTGTATTGGTATTATCTGCTAATTCGGAGACCAAGGGCTCCCTGTGAATTCGTGGATAACTAATCTTGCAAATTCAGAAGGCACTGAGATTGCAAATTCGAGGATAACTAACATTGCAAATTCAGAAAGTTCAAAAAATTTGAATTTCTCGATTGTCGTATTGTGTTAGTCACTAGTGTGTTTTGTCTACTTCAATTATATTTGTAACCCCTCATCTATTTTGTGAATACCTAATGTCCTCATTACCTTATCTCCCAACCATCAGATGTCTTAGCACACGTAGCGCTCGACTCGGAACTGTTCCCTATGTCTTAACTACTCATGTTATATTTATGTGTTTTACCAATGATGGGGTAAACACATTTCCCAATGTTGATCCTGATTGCTAAGTTGTGCAAATGTCTCTGTATCTAAAGACGTATCCTCTACATTACAATAGGAATTGTAGATCATTCATATCTCACGTCAGACACGAGATAGTAAACTTATCGGAGACAGTGTGCACTGACTCTTCAGTTCCTGACTTGCCTACAAGAGTATGATTTATGAGAATCTCAAATCAAACTCTGTGCTCGACATACAGTCACGCCTCGAGCTCCAACGCTCGACATAAAGAATGCTAAATCTATACAAACTCATTATGATTTCTTATTAAAATTGAAATTACACGATGATGTTTCAACACCCTCATATATACAGAACCGACAACACAAAATCCACTCATGAGTATTCTGGAGCTGTGAGGAGTGTTGTCGCTCAATGTTAGAGAATTGTTTGACGGTGATACATCACTACGAACTTTGAGTTTTAGAGGCAGATTCTCTCGAACAATTGAAACTTGTAAAACGCGAATTGTCCTTTGAGATGTCGTAATCTCATAGGTTAGTAAGGAACAGATTGTTGTAATTTTACCTTTAGCACGGAATGGTGCATGGAGAAATCTCAGGTGAGAAGAACCTCGTGCCCTCTCGAACTCTCCGCCTTGTAGAGCTGGGATTTTGGTGTAGGATATATGAGAAAATATGGAGTGGTGTTTGATTGTGTGTGTGTTTTGTAAACGGGGAGGGTGTTGGTGTGAGATTAGAGTATACTCGATTGTTATGTGTTTTTGGTTCGGACAGCAGAAGGTAGCCCCATGCCTCATATACTCTCGCATCTCGCTGTGTGTGCTTTAGCAAATGATGTTGTAGATGTATTAAGTTGACTCATAGCCTCTCCATCGTGTAGAATAGAAAGTTGAATCTCTCACATTAGAGGCTGAACTAGTTTGACATACAGGCATCCTGTGTGTGTGTCGAGGGTTTAGATTAATATAACACATTACTGTACTCCTTAGAGAGTCATGCTCCTGTATAGATCGTTATCGATACTAAGGCGAATAGTGAAGTACTCCCAGATGTAGATGCTAATAGGCACTATGTCACTAGAGAAAGCTAAATTGGATGTCCGTGTCGCTCTACTTTTCCTCCTCTGAGTCATGAGACTATTCTCCGTTACTGTGATGTCTTGTACTCTACCTGTTGAGAGTCCGACCTCGTTTTTAGAAATTTCTTTTGAAGAAGATTTTTGGACATTGCTCCCCCTCAAATAATTACCGTTTTTATTTAATGAGTTGTAGTTGTTGTTTGAGAAGTCGAAACGTCGTGAAAAAAAAAATTTTTAGATGAAGCAATGTTTTTATTAAGAAAACAAACACCAATTGTAAATAAGATTTCTCTTATTTTCACACATAAGCGTACTGACACGTACACTCGTGGAATATAGGAAGCACGGGTTGTGACGCAAAGTAATCACAAGCCTTTGCATGGTCATACAGTAGACCATGCCTGAGAAAAATTCCCGTTATGAGGTCAAGTTTTCTTTTTGAAATACTTGCCTTTAAGATGAAGATCGGGTTGCTATCTGAAATAATAGCAAGCCATTTGGCATGTTTTGAAAACATTTGGAACTTCTGCTCGAACTTCATTTACAGCCTCGTATCATTATTGAATGACATTTCTAAGACCGTAAATGTTATCGATTTTTAGAAGACATGCCATTATTACCTACTTTTTTTTATATTTTTCTTATTTTTATTTTTTATTTGGTTTTAGATTTTATATTTTTGTATTTTGTTTTATAAAAAATTTATGAGAAGGGAAAATCTTTTTGGTTTTTTGTGGTTTTTAATATATTTATATTTTTATATATATTATATATATATTTTTAATTTATTATATTTATATATTATATATTATGCTATGATACAGGATATTT
Organism: Tanacetum coccineum; assembly: GCA_026074375.1. Lineage (NCBI taxonomy): Eukaryota > Viridiplantae > Streptophyta > Magnoliopsida > Asterales > Asteraceae > Tanacetum > Tanacetum coccineum. The sequence goes on from BQNB010027553.1 coordinate 48,356, forward strand.
TAAATAGGTACCACCACTATTCTTCAACTTCATCTGCCAATTGTTTTAGAGTTTTTGGCGTAAAACTCCGCATTCCCAGCTTGTTGATAAGAAATTCAATTCTTTCTCTTGCGAGGGCTTTTGTGAAGATGTCGCTTGTTGTAATCGTATTAGACAAAAGTAATGTTCAATCACCCCATTTTCAACATGCTCCTTGTTGAAGTGAAAATTCTGATATATATATGCTTTGACCTGAAATGTTGAAATTGTTTTGCAGCTTACGGCGACAATTAGCGATTTTGTTGATCTCAGTCAATAAGGAATTTTATTGAATCAAGGCATAGTCGGTAAGATGTGATCTCATAAATGAATTTGAGCACAACTTCCGTCATAGCAATATATAGATTCCGTACGGATATCGCCAGCGCGTTTTTGCCTTTTAAATTGACAGTAACAAGTTTATCTCTCAGAAATGCATACTACCAGATGTGCTACGCGTGTTTCTTGACAACAGCATGTGATCGCCATCTGCAAATGCTATTAGTGCAATAGAAGAATCCTTCGGATACGTAGTCCCCGATTGACAGGTTCCTCTTAGATATAAAAAGATCTTTTGACCGCATGTAAGTGCTTTCGGTAGGCCGAGGCTTTACGGGCGCACATTACATATAACAAAATTGTAGTCAGGTCTACTGGCTGTGAGAATTAATACAGAGAGTGTATTCATACAAAGATAGTGTGATAGATCAACGGTTTTCCCTTCTTTTTCTTCATCCAGTTTGGATTTCTACACATGGGAGTATCCATTGGGTCAAAGGAATCAAAAACGTATTTTCTTTAAAGATTCAAGGGGCATATTTCCTTCTGACTGGTTATAAAGATGCCTCTGGGATTTTGACAAATTTGTAATTCCTAAGGAAAAATGAGATTTTTCCATCATTGACATCCTTTAATTTTAAACCATGATTTTAGTAAATAGTCACAAAGTTCAGGTTTGTAGGATGCAAGCTAAGATAATATCATCGAATATACTTGTACCCCTAAGTTTATTACCTTGCCTTCCTTACGACAATATACAGAAGTAGGATCCACTGAGCCTTTTGGAGTAGTCTTTGGGATATGAGAACAAAAGACAACATGTAATTACCAAACGCGCGTAGAGCTGTGTTTCAACCCAGAGGGTTATCTGGATCCACAAACCGTCTGGCTGGCTAACATAAACCTCTTCCCGCAAATTACCATTCAGAAACGCAGTCTTGACATCCATTTGGTAGACGACCATGTTCATGTGAGCGGCAAATGCAAGAAAAATCCTTATAGCCTTTAATCTTGCAACCAGAGCAAAAGACTCTTCAAAATCAATTCCATTTTATTGATGATAACCACGAGCCACTAATCGAGCCTTGTTCTTTAGAATACCTCCCAGTTCTTCTAAGCTTTTACTTTGTTAGATCCACTTCAACGTAATAACCATAAACTTTATCTAGTTGGGGTCGAGCTCTCATCTTCAAGGCGTTCACAACTCATTGAGCTTCTTCTTGCAATTGCTTCTGATCATGCTAGGTATTGCAGTCCACAGCATATTTATCACGTCTTGGGTTCAACAGCAGTGGAAAGCATCATAGTAAGAGAAAAGAGCTTGCTCATGTAATTACAGCGCTTTGTTGGAAAAGGAAAATGGTCTATCGAGTTCAACAGATTAAATTTTCAAGTGGTGATCCTTAGTCTATTTGCTATTGTGTTCGAAATTTGAGTTGATCTGGGATGCACAATATTATATGAATAGAATCCGTACGATGAAGATTGATTCAGAAGAGATTTTAGATTGGGATACCAAAGTACGGATCACTACCCATATGTGCTACTTCATATCATGATTTTCTTCTTCACATCATTAGGACATTGACGGGAGGTTGAGTTCGGGGTTGTTTGAGTGGTTACTTGATAACGGTGCATCTTGGTCAACTGTTGTTGTGGAAGGTGATCTAGTCTGATTACAGACGGGAACTGGAGCAAACTACTTCAATTATTGAGCCATGACTTCAGGGGCTGGGAGATCAACAGCTTGGTGGAGGATGTGATTAATTCATGGAAACATCAGTTGAAACAATTATATGCAAGTTTTAAGGGTGGTACAAACAGAGTTGAAGGAGTGAGGGTTTGCCACGAGTCTGAATTGATTATTGCAGAGAAGTCATTTCATGAAGTGCCGGGTCCTGAACTGATGTGTTCATAGAAGCATCGCTTTAGTCAGTCATCAAAGTTTACATGAATTGTTTCTCAATGATTCGTATGGTACATCGGTTGTAAATTCGTAATTCTTTCTTTGTGGGTGCATAACATGAAGATTGACCAATATCAGCTATTTGGTTGTAACTTACCCAAGGTTCTCACTATATTTGTCAGATAGCCAAAGTGCACTAAATACATGGAAAATTGATGAAGTCGGGGGTTGTCCTGTAAAGCTCATATGGTGTTTTGCCATGTCAAAGATCGATATGATGTGATCGATTTTAGGTGTAACATGCTTTGTACAACTGCTATCAGCCCATAGGATAACGGAGCTTTTACGTAATCACATTCGTGCGATGACAGCTTCAATTAGCGTTCGATTATGTCTTTCACCGATACCATTTGCTTTGTGGATCGAGCGTATGCAACGATGTTTCATGAGAGTGCAATTTCACCTGATGCTCGACAAAAGTTTGATTAACAAATTCAGTTGCATCTATATGTTGATTTTCGGACAACATTGTATAATCCGCACTTGGAGCATCTTGAGAAACTTGTTTATGCAATCTGGAGCTTTCATCTTTTTGTACCTTAAGAAACTTAACCCATGTGAATCTGAGAGTGAATCATCGACAATGCACGAGATGTTACTTCTTTCCAGTAACACTTGCGACACGATTCGACCACAAAGATCCATTAACAAAGATAAATGGTTCTCTTGGTTGGATTGTCTTCAGATTTAGGTTGTTGTTGGGTTTTATTCTTGCGTTTGCCTATGCACAGTAGAAACACAGATGGTCCTTTTCAAATTTAAGCTGTAGGGAGGTCCTTCGACACAAGACATGTGTATAGCTAAATGGTTGATTTTCACCATGGTCAGACAGGACAGAGTTCCGGTGCCATAGCAGGGACTTAGTCTTTAATGCCTTGACAAGATAATATAGGAGAAGACGCCATTCATATATCATGAGAGACGGAGTATACAGATTGTTTCCTCGAGGATCCAGTCAAATAGATCAACACCTTCCAATATTTCGAATGAAGCAGGCTTGTGTTGTCGAAAAGAACTTCAGTTTCGAATTCAAAAAATTGCCCAAAGGAATAAGTTGTGTCCAAGTACTTTCCACGTAGTAACACTATTCGGATTATCATAACATTCCTAATCTGATAATCACCATATCCCAATATCTTTGCCACGTGATCATTTCCGAATTTGACTGTACCCAAAAACTTATTGACGAAATTGGTGAGCTGAGAGCGATCTTCGGTCATATGCTTGGAGCAGCCAGACTCCATACCAAAGAGAAATTTGGACGACCTGTATTCATCAAGAGAGGAAGATGGAACATCGGAAACTTTGGATCCCCAAGATTTACTGGGTTCCTTTTTGTTAGCAGATATAGATTTAAGAACCTTAGATTTGCTTTTTTTAACAACCCGGTGATGGTCGGCTGGAGCGGAAAGCTTTAGTTATAATTTTCTAGGTTTCACTTAAGTAAACTCACTGTTATGACAGGTTTAGATGTTTTGATTATCTAGAGCTAAGTGTTTCTAGGGGCACTTTCAGTAGTTGTGGTAATCTAGTTAATAAGGGCACACTATATCCTCTTTAGTGTAAGGTGCGACCAATAGGTCTCCCAGATATATCAATATTTGTAATACACCTTTCTGTTGGTTTCTAAAACTTTTCTCTTTGAACTTGGCGTAACAAATTAAGGATTTATTACGAGCATTTACATTATTGATAAAATCAAGAACAGCGCAAATCATGATTATCTCTAAAAGCATGAACCATTACACTTAACACATTTTAGTTCAGATTCACAGTAAGCTTGGATGCTGCAATGAGCAGTCCGCATTTGTGGATTCAAAAAATACATCTTTATTTTTCAAACTAGATTTAACTTTCCTAGGATGGGCTTTACTTTATTTCTTTGAGTAATACTTTGGTGGTGTTCTAATTCTTTATCTTTCTTTGTATTGCCTGAAGGCTGTGATCCGCTAGCACTAGTAACGGTGCGTGTATAATCACTGTAGAGAAAGGACAACTTAGGTTTGTGGTGTAGAATACGTATAGCGTTGGAATGTCTGCAGCGCGCTCTCTCTTGGCGCGCTCTCCATCGCGAGGTTCTTGTGGATGTGACGGAGTTTAGTTGTTGGAAAATTCATATATTGGTGATGCTGATCTATATCGCTACAAAACATCATGAAAGATATGAACCCTTGATACTTAGTATGATACATAAGAGGAACTATCTTCAAAGATGGAAAATTTACAATAGATCTTCCTAGAAGATAATATGTAAAAGATTAGAGAAGATTTTTAAGTTGGTTTTTTTCCTCGATATACTTGTTCCACTTTGTGCAAAACCTAATATCTCTAGTAGATATGTGAAAGCAGAGATGTTAGGTCGAATAATAGTTTATCTGTTATTTGCAACTCTCTAACTCATTTTTGTGTCAAGATGTTTAAACACTCTAGGAAAAGGGTGTTGTGTGTAGTAGGCGTCAGAAGTTCATTGTGAGACGCTGGGTGATCTTTACGTGTGAGTTATAGCTGAATAGCATCTATCTGCGATTCATCTTGTTATATGTTGAGGATAAGACACAGTTTTAATACGAACTAATCACGATAGGCTTGGGGAGTATGAGTAGTGTCATTGTATGTAATAGATGAGTGTGATTGAGAACCTTGTTAGCAATATAAAGGATATGTTCTTCTAGTTTATTGTCCGATGAGTTGCAAGATTTTCTATTGTGATCTTGAGTTGTTTATTGTGTGTATTGTACTATGAACGTATTGACAACAAGAGCGTGTGTGCTGCAAAAAAACAGAGCTATGAATCTACCTTTGAGACTTAGCTCTCTCGAGGTTTCCACAATCAAAATAAACTTTCAAGGCGAAAAGATCTTCAAGGCACTAACTACAAACACCACGTGTAAATCGTACACCACTCCCCGTTAGCGGCGCCAAAAACTGATTCGTCATAAACGACTAGTCGAATAAAAGTATATAAGTAATCACGTCGGATAAAAAATTACTTTCGAAAAAGTAATAGTTTATCTTCCGGATGTCGTGTCCCAACGAGAGATGATTTTGAAATTCACGAAAGCGTTTTGTTTGATGCATGATTGCCAAATATTTTTGCTTTTGATTTAAAACTAAATATAAAATAAAACTAAGCTAGATTATACTAAATAACAAATAAGCAAAGCAATCGAACGAAAAGATATATATAAAAAGATATGCTTGCTAAGTGAAATGTTTAGATCCTTATGTGTGAATTATTAATTAATTAAGCTCTTATCGACGAATCAATTTCTTTCTAATAAATCATTTTCTTACAACATTGGTTTTTATTGAAAATAATTTTTATCAAAAATAGATTAATAAATTAATACCTAATTATTCTAACGGCTTTTACCCGCTCGAATAACCAAAACACTAATTTAAGTAATATAAAAAATCACTAATCAATATTTTCAATTTTATAATCACACTTAATTCACTAAACAATTTATCACTTAACAAGCATAAATAAAATCTACTCACTAAGCATACTAATCAACAAATAAGCAAACATAATTATTTTAAAGCTAAATTAATCTAAACTACTAGTATTGAAAAAAGAAAGAGGATAGAACCGAATGATGAACCGAATCGAATACAAAACGATGATTATTGGCTCGATGACATTAGGGTTTTTCACTAAACCCTAATCCAAAGTTATTTATGAATGTTCTTGGTTCGTGATTCAATTTTTGGGTTCTTTGATTGAATATGCGTCAGATAACGACATGTAATCTGAAGATCAAGAAAGTAGAATTGTAACAAGTGTATTGAATCATGACTACCATATATATCAACTTAAAATTTCCTCTTATCCTAATTTAGGTGTAGAAAATTAGTTTGCACTCTTAGGGTTAAAATTAGTTTATTTGCTTAATTGTTTTCCGTATTAGTTTAATTGTTTAATAGTTTTTAATTATCAATTTTAATTGTTGCTTTAGATTATCAAATCATCAAATCGCTTATTCAAATCATAATCCAAGCTTAAACGAGGTTTCAATTTCACTAGTTGTTAGGGAAACGACCCGAGTGATCATATTTGCCCGGTAATATACGTATTCTATATATATCTTTGTGAGTGGAATTGTCCAAGGGTTACTTGGAGTTTTCCTTAATTTCTCTATAAGTATATTATTGTATATGTATGTAAAACTGCATACCAGTACTGCTGGCCTTAAAAAGTTAGTACTGCTCGGGTTTATAGTTTGTACTGCCAGTTTCAACAGATATCAGACAGTGAACGCTTTTAGTACTGTCAGTTATGCCCGATATCGGACAACACACGTCAGAAAGTTATCGGACAACACAGGAAAACCAAGTTTGTTTAATTTTGGTTTTTATTCTTTGGTTTTCGAATTGGAAGAGTACAGGTTGGTTCTAACACACACAGTTTTGATTATTGGTTTGTTCATAAGGTTCTTGGACAAACAGAAGGTTTCTGGATTTTGGTTTATATGTTCTTAACCGATTTAAAGGATTGTATTATTTGTTTAATTGGTTACAAAGTGGATTAATTATCACCTATTTGATGATGAAGTGGAATTACTTGGGTACGTGTTTTATCATATCTAAAATGGCTCACAATGTTTAGAGATAACTTGTTCGTGCTTAGAAATGATGTGACGAAGACTTGACAAATCTAGCAAAGGTGTGTGATCTAACTTATGGTGCTCAATGCTCATATTTTCTATTTCTTTGATTATGTGTCTCATAGAAGATGAGGATTTTGTCAAGATGTTGCGATCTACTTATACTTTGGTCTTGGTATAAGTTTGACGTCACGTGGATAGTACAAGATATAAGACACAAGTTTAGATTGTTCTACTTTAGCATCAAGTTCGTTATACTTAGTTTTCTTCATCAGTAATCATTACATAGAGCCTACAGAATTGAAGATTCAAGAAATGGTTAACATATGAGTTTTAGGGGAAGCTTATTGTCAAAATGTTTAACCATTTACATGCATCACATGAGGTGAAGGTTTTTACTACTGTAAGTCATTATTACTACTGCTAGTTTAAGTTTCTACTACTCAAGTTCATTTATTTTAAGGCGTGTCATGGAGGGTAATTTGAGTTTTTGGAAGGCTGGATTAGAAGTGTGATAGTGGTTTGTGGTTGTCGAAATCAAAGTTGCATACTTTAGTCCCCTATTTGATTATGACAAAAAGGGGAAGAAGATTTACAAAGAAGATGTGCAACTTATAGATCCTTGGTGGAATTGCATGGATCCTTATTCTTTCATATATATATATATATATATATTAGCTTCAGGGGAAGTTCGTGCTTATTTTGGTTTTGTCATTATCAACTAGGGGAAGATTGTTGGGAATTATATTTGAGTTGATAAGACAAAACATATGAAAGATGAAGGACTTAAAAGACAAAGGAGGAATTCTTCAAATGATGAAAGGTTACAGAAGATTGTTATAAAAGTTAGGAAGATTTAGTTGTTTCCTAATACTTATCCTTTGTAAAACCTAATATCTCTATTATATAAAGAGATACATGTTATTAGGTTTAGGTGTACAAGTCGTGAGTTCCATAGTGTACCTAAATATGTGTGTGTGTGTATTCTAGGCGTGAGAATGTAGACGTCATATGTAGTATTAGCCTCAAGGTCAAGGTAACATGATACTGTTACAGTTCATTGATGTAACTATATTATTCTCATCAAATAATATTGGGGCTTGGAGTGTTAATAAAGAAAAACCTTGTTATGATAACTTTGATTTGTTCTTATTCCACTGCATGTTATTATCTTTGTTATCATGATCCTAGATGAGGTCTAAACAATCTCGAGCTATAAACGATCCAAGAACTATCACGTGTTTTAGTTCTATCAATTGTCACAAATCTTGACCATTCTGGTTGAAGTTGTTGAAGAAATTGAACATTGACTTGCATTGTAGCAACTGTCAAGTTGTTTCTTACCATTTCATTCATCATCTTGTAAAATCTAGAGTAGTCTGACTCTATTGGCTCTCTATCATGAGAAGTAAATTTGCCAAACTCCCAAAACAAATTAGTCTTGACATCTTAGATGTTAAGGGATTCACCATGTTGTAGTCTTTCAATAGCTATCCACATGTCATAAGCTATCTTGCAAGCATCAACAGTTGAGTAGATTTCATCCCTAATTCCAGTCAATAGCAAATGAATTGCTTCCTTTTTTGATTGATAATGTTCTTTGTTCTCAGGAGACATATTCAAGAGTGTCTTAACTGCTGTTTGTCCTGGAACTTCTAGGGAATCATTTGTTGCAGGTTCAGCTGGAATTGTGTCAGTAGAAGGTATGTAAGGACCTTGTAGAATACATTTCCACAGGGCATCACCATTTGGTCTTGTGTCAATGTATCTTAAGAAACGTGATTGCCACTGAGCATATCTTCCCTTTGCAAGCATTGGTGGACGATCCCTTGATTCAGCTGCCATGGTGTTGTTATGCATTTAAGTGTCTATTGTGGATGTTATAATTATAGTAGTCATGATGAATGATTTGTTTGTTATGAAGTGAAAATGAGTTTTTAAAGGATCTTAAGTAGGTAAAGCGATTGTAGTTGTGGTTTAATGAATTAAATTAACTTTCATGGGTTTTAACAAATCTATGATTGAGAAAAGGATAATCTTTTACGGGATTTTATTAAATTAAGAAGAAACCGTGAATGAATAATTGTTTGTTGTTAAGGTTTGTTGTTGAAGAATTAATTGTCTTTTAAGTCCTTATTCTTGTTTGAAGTTATTGTGTTGTTACGTGTCTTAGAAGTCCAAATGATTTTCACTATAATTGTACTACACATTTCTCAGACTACACATTTCTCAGACTACACATTTCTCAGACTACACATTTTTCAGACTACACATTTCACTGAGTGCACAAACCCTGTA
>BQNB010027554.1:0-57522 GCA_026074375.1 Tanacetum coccineum
TCCTATATCACTTCGTATAACCTTGATTTTTCTACCAAGTTGATTCTCAACTTTGGTTTTGTATGGAACAAACTTGTTTATAGCTTCATCTTTACTTTTCAACAAGTAAACATAGCAATACTTTGTACAATTATCAATAAATGTGATAAAGTACTTATTGACACCTTTGTGGGTAGTGATTTCAAATCACATATGTCAACTTGAACTCTTTCTCGAATGTCATTTTCATAATAACATCTCCTTCGCCCTTGATATTAGCAATTGTAGAGTTGCCCGTGTACAGCTTCTCTCCATTGTCAACCGCTCTGAAAGAGTGAAACATACTCTTGTCAGCACACACATGACAGGTTGCCCCAATATCAACCCACCAACCACTGTTGTTAGAACCTACCAGGTTAACTTCGGAGATCATGGCAATGACGTTATATTCCATAGCAATCATGTCCATATTATCATTCACCATATTAGCCTGACGTGGATTCACCTACTTTGGCATCTTGCAATTAGCAGCACGGTGACCTGGCTGGTCATAGTTGTAGCAAGTCACCTGGAACTTTTGTTTCATAATTCCAGCTTTAAGAGTAGGGAACTCAGCCTTCCCTTTGCCCTTCTTGTCACTCTTTCCTTTACCTTTTCCTTTTGCCTTGGAATTGGACTTTGAAGATGACCCAGCATGCTCAACCATATTAGCCTTGGCATAATCAGGTGTATATGTGTTTTTCTGAGCCATCTTGTTGTCCTCTTCAATACCAAGACGAACAACCAAGTCTTTAACACTCATCTTCTTTCGCTTATGCTTTAAGTAGTTTTTAAATTCTACCCAACTTGGAGGTAACTTTTCAATAATAGCAGCCACTTGAAAAGTTTCACTCAAAGCCATTCCCTCAGCATGAATGTCGTGTAGCAAAACCTGCAGATCTTAAACCTGGGTTATCACATTCTTTGAATCAACCATCTTGTAATCCAAAAAATGAGCTACTACGAACTTCTTTGTACCAGCATCCTCTGTTTTGTACTTGCGTTCCAACGACTCCTATAATTCTTTGACAGTCATGGTCTTGCAGTACACATTGTACAAAGAGTCCACTAAACCATTCAAAACATAGTTATGACACAAAAAGTCTGAATGTTTCCATGCTTCCACAGCTTGCACAGCCTATGCATTAGAGGTTTGACCTTCCTTAGGAGGTTCCACCTAAGGTGCAGTCTCGTTTAAGAACTACACAAGATTGAAAGTAGGAGGTTCCACCTAAGGTGCAGTCTCGTTTAAGAGCTACGCAATAATTGTCGAAAATTTGCAAAACCTCATTTTGCAAATACATTTTTCCAACAGTTATGCGTGCTCCCATTATCAATGAGCGCGTGGACTACACTCGTCCCCACCTTTCCCCATAGTTGGAGAGACCACATACTCCCTTGTCCAATCAACGAATTAAGGATGGAAATATCTCCACTTTCCACCGCCTCATCTTCCTCCGTCATATTATCCACCTATGTTCAAGTCGAAATAATATCAGTTTAACAGATCTTACTCAAATCCTGGTTTCTTATCGAATTAATTAAAATGTTATGGAAATTTCGTAAAACCGCAAAGTGTAAAAATAGTTTTTGTTACCTTGGTTTTCCAACAAAAAACTCTATCTAGGTTTCGACAGAAATCCGTTTTTATCGAAAAACTTGTTACAATATTATATCCAGAATAATAAAATGGTTTCGTAATTCTGTGATAAAAAAGAACTCTGTTTTAAGACTGTTGGGAAACCTGCATACTTTTATTTGCATAGATGAAGTAATTAACCTAGTAAATGAACGTGCATAAGAAAATAGACACTAAGCAGTAAATGAACGAGGCTAGCTGTTTAACACACAACGTTCCCTTAAAATAGATTTCACGTTGTTTCCCAGGGTTACAACGGTCTAAGCTGTTGTACAGCCCGGGACTAGACAATCTGACCTGAAAGATTACGGAAAGGATCGAGGTTTAAGATCGATGATAACTGCTGGAATGGCCGCTCAAAGCTGCTGCGTATGGCTATTTGGAGTTCGTTTTCTGACTGCCAAAAAATGAATGAGAATGGTCATGTATATAGGCAAACCCTATCTTGGTCAACAAGCCAAAGATAGTTGCTGAAATTCAGCCGGGTCCCTATACACACGATTTTTGAAATGTTGATATATTCAACATTTGAATCTCAAGAATATTCTGGAAACCCTATCAAGACAGGAACGAAACCGTAAGCAAAAGGATAGGCGCGTAGGTGAGCAACCGGAGCTGCATTCGTGTCCGCAGGTCGCGCAGGCTCGCATGAGTTCAGTGGAACCACTCTCTACACACTCGAGCGGCACACTCTCGCTTCTCGCAATTTTTTACACGCCACCCCCCCCCCCGCGCCCGTAGGCGTTGGGAAGCTTAACCCCACAAAGGAATTTACAAGCTACTACCAAGGTTTCATTATAAACCCAATCCCACTTCACACTTTGGGCGATGTGGGATAGTTCCAGATTCGTGTTCCACGTGCCTCACTTTGAGTCACGATATCTCATTATCTCTAACTCATTTTGGACATTAGTTTGCTCGTTGCGGAAGCTCTCTTCGATAGGGGATCGCAAAGCCCCAAAATCTATTATTATATATAACATCCTTAAATTATTAAATGTTGTCAAAGGTAGCAAAAACTCGTATTTGCTATACCATATTTTTCCAACAATCCCCCACATGAATGGAGATCGGTCGAAAACAAACGAAAGTTTCGGCAAAATTTCTACGGTTAAGTCCTGCATAGGATAGGTAGGTGTGACCCTTTGAACCTTCCCTTGTGAGATGCACTTAGTCCTAGGTCTGGAGTAGACGCGTTGTCCATTGACAAACTCAACACCGTTTATAGTAGCGACAAATACATTTTACACAGGACTACTCCATGACCTTGTCAAGTCCTCATAGTCGTGCCCGTTATGGTTATGAGCACTAGCCTGATTCTGCATGAGCTCTAGGATTGGCGCCCCACAATTCATTCGAAGCGAACCCCCACTTCTCTCTCACATAGGCTTTTTTTGGATTTCATCTTGAAATAATTTGAAAACCATATACTTTCAGATTTCATCTTGAATCTTTATGCTTTATGATTTCATCCTGAACCATTAAAGCCATATGTTTGACCTCTCAACAAGTCACATTGTTATAGGAATGGGCTAGGAGGTTACAAGATAAGTAACTCCCCCACATTGACGTGACTTCCCCCACATTTCTATGATTAGGTTGTCCTATTGAACCCTTAGATCTTGGGATCTCAGTCTACTAGGTTAGGTTTTCCTTCATTGAAACTCAATCCTTAAGGGTTTTAGTACCATTCCTTTAGCACGATTCTTACTTAACTAACTCTCTGCTTAAGCCTTTTGTAAACGGATCCGCGAGGTATCCTTTGACGCACATAGTCAAATTGTGATAACTCCAGTTGAGAGTAGTTGTCGTATCGAGTTATGTCGACGACGGATATGTCTGGACTTCCCATTATACATTGTGCTTTGAGCTCTGCCAATTGTCGATTGACTATCACAATGTATACTAATGGCCGTTACCGGTTTAGGACACCTTGGTATGTCCTCTTACGAATTGGACGTTGCATTCCGCTCTTCTCCGCATTTATCTAGGCGCGGATAAAAGCACTGATTCCATCGTGGACTTAGATATACAAGTTTGCTTGGAAGTCTTCCAAGATATAGCGGCCACCTCACTGTGTAAACACATTTCCGCACTAGTTGATCTAGAATCCTTTATGTCAGATATCCAATTTGAATCGCTGTATCCTTCGATAACAGTAAGGATGTCTTTCATACTGCAGTCAATAATCACGCCTGTATCTCAAATAAGTGAGGTACCCTCGTTATGCTTTCCAATGTGCATAACTTGGATTATTCGTTTATACCTACTTAGCATACATATGATTTGCTAAGTTAGGTCGGGTACCTTGTCATTCTAAGTACATTAACATGCAACTTATTCTTGAATACTCTAATTGGGCAACACCTAAGCCTCTATTTTTAGATAGATGCATACTGGTGTCAATTGGAGTTCTAGCTTGGCCGGAATCCCCCGCATTATGAGTATTAAGAATTTTGTCCACGTAATGTGCTTGACTTAACACAAGTCCATTCTGAGTTCGTATGATCTTTATTCCAAGGATCACATCAGCCAAACTCATATATTTATGTCAAACTTTGATTTCAACATGTCTTTAGTGGATCTACTTCTATCTTGTAGTTATACTGCCAACGATAAGGCATATCTCGACATAAAAACACAAATAACATATCCACTACTTGTTCCTTCACATTACAACACTTGATTGCATTCATTAATTTTGAATCCATTTTCTAAATGGTGTTTTTCAAACTTTTGATGACCATGTTTGGGAGCTTGCTTCAAGCCCTACAACGACTTAATAAGTCTACATAAAACCGTTGCCCTCTTGTCCTGGAGCTATGAAACCATCAGGTTGGTTCTATTTCTTTTTTTCTAAATCTCCATTTAGAAAAAATCCGTTTCACATCCATTTGGTGAACTTCCAAATTTCTTAATGCGGCAATAGCAATTATTTTCATAATCGAGGTTATTCGCGTAACCGGCGAATAAGTACTCAAAGTAGTCTAGACCTTCTCGTTGTCTAAACCCTTGGATTACCACTCTTGCTTTATATTTGTCAACGGTGCCATCAATTTATTCTTCTTCTTGAAGATCCATTTATAGTCCTAGTGGATTTACCTCCCAGGACTGGTAAATCACGAGCTCCCACGTTATGGTTTTTGTAAAATAGATTTATATTTCACTTTTGATGGCTTCTCTTCCTTGTTGCCCTTACGAGGAAGTTACGCTTCTCGGTAAGATGTAGGGTTTCATTTTTGTCTACCTTAAGAAACAAAATCGGGTCCAAACGATTTCTCGTTTCTTGCCCTTTTGCTTCTTCTTGGTTCAACTTCTTCTTCATCGGTTTGATCTTGTCTCTCATCTTGGAGATCATCGTCAATCTCTTTGTCTCTTATCTTGGGACAACTTTGTCATCTAATCTAGATGAGCTCCAGTTCCCTTTGATAAACAAGGAAATATATTTTCAAAGAAAGAAGCATTCCTAGATTCCATTATTGTATTCTTTTGGATATCTGGATTTTTCGATTATGTACAATGAAACAATAAGCAGTGTTTTCTTAGCAATATCCAATTATTATACAATCCACAGATTTAGGTCCAATCTTTTGGCCTTGGGACGTTGGCACAGCTACCTTGGCTAAACAGCCACACTCGTAAGTACTGATATGATGGTTTTCTTCCCATCCATAATTCATAGGAGTTCTTCCTTTTCTATGTAGAGAAAAAGTATCCTTTGAGAAAGAAAGTACTGTTGCAAATGCTGGAATTAAAGTTGGAATCTAAAGAAGACAGTACTATGGCATTAGAGTTGATTAGATTTGTCAAGAAGCTAGTTGCAGAGTTAGAACCTGAAGACTCTGATGGAGATGAGGAGGATCTTTGAGTGTTGGTTTCAAAACCACACAACAAATGGTCATCAGTTCACCATGCTTAACAGGCATAAGAACTGGCTAGTCCATAAGCAAACGGCTTGTGGTAAAGACTTCTCAAATCCGTTTATGGTTGACAATTTACCAAAAATTGTAGGGTTTTCAACTCACCTTGCTTCATTGGTGAAGAGTTGGCTAGTCCAAGATCAAACAGTTCTTGGTAAAGACTAATCAAATCTGTTGATAGCTGATAGTTTGCTAAAAACTATATGGTTTATCAATGCACCATGTTATGGCAATGAAGCATTGACTAGTCCAAAAGCAAACGGTATTTGGTAAAGACAAATCAATTCCGTTGATGGTTGACAGTTTACCAAAAACTGTATGGTAATTAACTCACCATGTTTTTAAAATGAAGAGTTAACTATCCCAGAGCAAACGGCTACTGGTAAAGGAACATCAAATCCGTTTATGGCTGGTAGTTTGCCAAAAACTACAAAGCCAACTTAGTTGGATTGTTGCTGAAAAGATGTTGTTGTGTTGCTAAGAAGACAAGGTTGCTGCTGAAGATGGATAGTGTTTAAAAGATCAAGAAATGGTAAAGTGTTTGGATACATCCTCTATGAGCTAAAGAAGATAAATCTGAAGAAACATGAAGTTAAAAGAGTTCAACATTCATGTTTAAGGGAGGATTGTTGGGAATTACGTTTTCCTAACTTAGTACCGACAGTATTAATAGTTAGTACTGACAGTACAAAATGTTAAGTACTGATCAGTTAGTTAGTACCGATAGTAGAAATTATAGTTAGTACCGTTTAAGAGATATGTATGAGATATTTTAGGAAAAGATATGAATTATCTTTTACGCGTTTTGTAAGCCTGTTAGGGTTTATCCTTGGTCTATAAAAGGATATCTCTTGGCATAGTTAAAGATACGAGCTCAATACATCTCATACAAATCATATCTCATAGTTAGTAATCTGTAATCATTCAAAGTAGATTAATAGAAATTATCATTTAGTTTTTCATTGTTCTTCTTAGTACTTGTGTTAAGATTCCGCATTAACACATAGTATTCATAGTCATTGTTTCTATATAGTCAAACTGTATTTATACATCTTGGCTATCAGCCTTAATAGGCTGCAGAGATCTATTCAGATTGGGACTCACAAATTGGACCTTGAAGACAATCTAGCATGCTCAACCATATTAACCTTGGCAGAATCAGGTGTATAAGTGTCTTTCTGAGCCAGCTTGTTGTCTTCTTGAATACGAAGTCGAACAACCAAGTCTTCAACACTCATCTCCTTTCGCTTATGCTTCAAGTAGTTTTTAAATTCTACCCAGCTTGGAGGTAACTTTTCGATAATAGCAGCAACTTGAAAAGTTTCACTCAAGATCATTTTCTCAGCATGAATGTCGTGTAGCAAAACTTGCAGATCTTGAACCTGATTGATCTCGTTCTTTGAATCAACCATCTTGTAATCCAAAAACTGAGCTACCACGAACTTCTTTGTACCCGCATCCTCTGTTTTGTACTTGCGTTCCAATGACTCCGATAATTCTTTGGCAGTCGTGGTCTTGCAGTACACGTTATACAAAGGATCTATTAAACCATTCAGAACATAGTTGTGACACAAAAAACCTGAATGTTTCCATGCTTCCACAGCTTGCACAGCTTGTGCATTAGAGGATTGACTTTCGACAGGAGGTTCAACCTGAGGTACAGTTTCTTTCAAGAACCGCGCAAGGCCCAAAGTGATAAGATAGAAGAACATCTTCTGTTACCACCTCTTGAAATTCTGACCATTGAATTTTTCTGGTCTCTCCGCATGATTAGCCACTGTGTTGGTAACCGGCGCACCAGTTGAGTTCACAACAGTAGTTGTTGGAGGAGGAGTTTGAGTGTTAGTCATCCTGAAAGATTAAATACACACAGTTAAACAAACTGTACTCGATTGGTATTTGCTTGTACCAGATCTGCTTCACAAAAACTCAGTCTTGGTTTCAGTGAACAAACCGATCAGTTTAATAGAAACTCAATCTTGGTTTCTATATACACAAACTGATTCGAGAATTATGTTATGAAAACGTAATGGATCTGTAACTGCAAATTAAAAACTGTTTTTGTTAAACAAGTTTCCAACGAAACTCTATCTAGGTTTCGACAGAAATAGTTTATAAATAAAACCTGTTAACAATATTATCCGATTTGATTTAATTTTGATTACACAAAATCTGTTTTAAGACTGTTGGGAAACCTGCACACTTTGTTAGCGTAAATCGAATAATGGCAAACAATAATTAACAAAAAAACAGTAAATCGAAGAACGAGGCTCGTGTTGAACACGATTCCCTTAAAACAGATTCGCCATCTGTTTCCCAGGGTACAACGTCCGAAGCTGTTGTACAGCCGGACTTGACAACCTGCCTGAAAGATTACGGTAAGATCGAGTGTTTCTGATCGAAAGAAATGCTGGAAAGGTTGCTCCAGAACCTGCTGTTAATGGTGTATTTGGAGTACGTATTTCTGTCTCTTAAAACTGAATGAGAAGGGTTTAATATATAGGTAAACCCCTATCTTGGTCAGCAAGCCAAGATAGTTGCTAAAATTCAGCCGGGTCTATCTATACACACGTTTTCAAACTGTTGATATATTCAACATTTAAATCGGTTGGATAAAACTTGCAGTCAAAGTTTATTATCCATCTAATTTAAATGACAGAATATTCTAGAACCTTATAACAAACTGGTAGCAAAAAGATAAGCGCGTAAACGAGCTTTCGGAGCTGCATTCGTGTCCGCAGGTCGCGCGGGCTCGCATGAGTTCAGTGGAACCGAACCCAACAAGGCCCATAATCGAGCAAAACCTTACATTAAGGAATTTACAAGCAACTAACAAGGTTTCATTATAAATCCAATTCCACTTCACACTTTGGGCGATGTGGGATAGTTCCAGATTTATGTTCCACGTGCCTCACTTTGAGACACGATATCTCATTCATCTCTACTCCATTTTGGACATATTTTAGCTTGTTGTGAAGCTCTCTTCGAGGAGAAAGCAAAGCCCCAAACATCTATTACTATATATAACATCTAAATATATTAAATGTTGTCCAAAGTTAGCAAAAACTCATTTTTGCTATACCATTTTTCCAACATGAACATATATGACCACCGTAATTGTCGCCGCACACCACCGCACCATTGCCGCTATTAAGTTTTAGTTCGTTAATCCCTTAGTTATTCAACCAAAACCCTAAAACAGAATCAGTGATGCCTCGTGGTGGTAAGGCAGGAAAGAACAGCCGTCCAAGAAGAGGAGGAAGAAGATTACACTGCCTTCCGGATGATGTGCTCGGAGAAGTTGTTGTTCTGAGCGATAATGATATTGTGGCCGACGAAGATCGATACGTATACAACTTTGAAGACCCCCCATAACTACCCGCTAGCTGTTTCAGGGCTCCTTAATCTTTCGCGTGTAGGTCCTCCTTTAGAAGCAGTCCTTAGGAACTCACGTGATCAGTGCGTTCTATTTTTCTACAAAAGAAAGAATGAGTATTATCTTGGGTTTAGTTGGGGTGGTCGGGAGTGTTACGAGTTTGGTCCTGAGTTTGGGAATTGTAAAAGAGAAATTCCCAAATCTAAGTATCTCGGCTACACCGGGTGTTATAGCGATCTGGGTGCTTCTGAATTGACCAACGTTAGTATCGGTTTCTGGGGATTTAAGCAGGCTATTGAGAATATCATCAGTGGAAAGGGTCTTCAAGACTAGGCTAAGAGTACGCCAGCCACATACTCTTAGCCTAGTCTTGAAGACCCTTTCCACTGATGATATTCCCAATAGCCTGTTTAAACCCCCAAAAACCGATATTGACGTTGGTCACTTGAGAAACAACCAAATGGCTATAACACCCGGTGTAGTCGAGATATATTGATCCGGGAATTTCTCTTTCACAATTCTGACCAAACTCGTAACATTCTTGGCCACCCCAACTAAACCCAAGATAATATGCATTCTTTCTTTTGTAGAAAAATATAACGCAATGCCCACGTGAGTTCCTAATGACTACTTCTTGAGGAGGACCTACACGCGAAAAATTAAGGAGCGCTCGAATCCCTAAAACAACTAGCGGGTAGGTATGAGGGTCTTCAAAGTCGTACACGTATCAATCTTCGTCGGCCACAATATCATTATCGCCCAAAACAACAACTTATTCTCCCAACACATCATCCGGAGGGCGGTGTAATCTTCTTCCTCCTTTTCTTCGACGGCTGTTCTTTCCTGCCTTACCACCACGAGGCACCATTGATTTTGTTTTAGGGTTTTTGATTGAATAACTAAGAGATTAACGAACTAAAACTAAAACTTAATAGCGGCGGTGGTGCGGTGGTGGGCGGCGACAGTTACGGTGGTGATGTTGATTAAATAGTTTTTTTCTCCCACACTATCACATGGTAGGTTTTTAATGATAGGTTTTATTGTGATGCAGTGAACTTTATGGTACAGTGATAACCCTTTTGGCAAATATGCAACTAGTGGAATTGGGTCCATAACTATCCTAACCCAAAATGGTGCAACATGGTTGTGTATGTTGTCCTTGCAAATGACGTCTTTTTACATCTACATAATTATGGTATCTGCATCTAACCGATAGCAACTGGCCTCGACTCTTGGCTAGTTAGCTTCCTTTTCCTTAATGCACTAGCTTGACATTTTAAACATCCATCAAATTATGTGAATTAGTCTTTGCTTGCCATATCAATAATTGCAAATTATTTGTATCACTTATATAAGTGGGATATGGAAATAATTAACTATCATTGCATTATGTTTTGTTAATGACCAAATATTGCATAAAATCTCTTTTAATATATGAAAAGAATGTGTTTAACAAAGCTACATATTGAATATCATTGATGAAAACTTCTGCAATGATTGCTTACTAATTATTTTCCCTCTTTGAAATATGCAACTAGCTTAACAATTGAACATCGTTGATTCAGTGTATCTTTGAAAGTATGAAGCATGGATCTTGATGGATGGCAAATATCACCATATCATATGCACACTGATAATGTATATAGGAACCTTCTGTCAACATTGAGGGTGTGTTTGTTATGGGTCAAATTTTATGCTTAGGGAATGGTAATCAAATCAATAAATTGAGTTTGGTACATGTACTAAAACGCTGGCTATGATACCCTTAAAATGTTGATTTTACAAAACCCTCTATGAATCTATGATGTATGGTTTTAAGAATTTATTGTTAGGCAAAAGTGTCGAAACTTCATTTATTTTATTAGTTAAGATTATCTTAACTAAGGCCACGTTTTACGGCCATCATCTTTGGCGCGCGAATGACGAATTTTGGGGTCGGTTCGGTGAAAAACAAGGAAAAATAGAGGTGGTGTGGGGTATATTTTGATGTTTGTGAGCAAGGGGGGAGCTACTTGAAGACTAGAGAGGGTGGTGGTCCTCCTAGAACTTCTTGTAGGACATGCACTTTCTATACTTTTTATGTGTAAAAAAATATAGTTTAGCATTTGGCCCTTTGATTATACAAGGATTGCATCGATGACCCTCTCAAAATATTTGGTGTAGCTCCGCCACTGTTTGTGAGTGTGTGTGTGTGAAGTGTGTATAAAGTGATTTATCTTTATGTGTTTTGTTAAGTGGTTAATTACCACTGCGACTGTTAGTGGTAGGTTATGTGGCAGGGACGGAACCAGGGGGTGTCCCGGGGTGTCCCGGGGTGTCCCGGAGGGTCCCGGGACCCACATGGAATTTTGCGGCGTAGTGTTAAATTTTGTTAAATTTTACGGTGTAGTGTTAAATTTTTCCTAAGTGCACTTTGTCCCAAAAATTTTGTGTTTCTCGTTTCGTATAAATTTTCGTAAATGCACCTGGTCCAATTGTGTCCTGGTTCCGTCCCTGTTATGTGGTGCAATGAAATATGAAAAGCTGATGTAACGTTGGAGTTCAAACGAAGATGACCATTACGCCCGATCTAATAGACAAACAAAAATTTGAATTTCATCCATTTCTCTATTCTACATTTCTCTTAAATTGAGCTGCATATAGTGTGAACAAAACCACTTTAACCAAGTACAATTACACACACAAGCTTTAAAACCCACATCTGAGATCATTAAAGCTTTATTTGTGCCATATGAGCCATAAGTGTTTGGCTATTTTTTGCTCATACATATTTGAGATATACTTAATATACCCAGTTTAGCTTATAGCTTTAAACTTCAGTAAGACAGCTAATCAAGCTTTAATAATAAGTTACAACCACAAGAAATAAACTATACTAAAGCATGACAGCCTAACTTTTTAAGGCTTAATATTGTGGCCTAATTTGGGCTCCCCCTAGTGTAGACTTACCCCCACATCTGTTCTTCAACCATATTACAATAGTTATTGCTACAATAACTATTACTACCATAATTTCCATTCAAATGAGCCTTATTTGTTCTTTTCAACAGCCTGTATTTTTACCTTTAATGTACCATTGATGTACTTGGACCATCCACAAGTAAAGTACCATTAAAGAATGACATATTAACATTCAAATTCATCAAAGGTAAGAGTGTAAAGACAATATGATCAAACCCCATCAGACTTGTAGGTAATAATGTAAATGTTTAAACCTGATTAGGGCCGAGCATATTGGACCGTCGACCGGACAGGACCGAACGTATTTCGGTCCGCTCCTCCGTCCATACTTTTCCTTATATTCGGTCCTCGATCCGGTCCGGTCCAGTTCGGTCTTACAAAAACCCCGGCGATTATGCTTTGTTGGACCAGACCGAACCGACCCGGACCGGATCATTTCGGTCCAGTCATCGGTTCAGCGTTTTGAACAAATTCGGTTTCGGTCATGTCCGGTCTTGGTCGGTCAAATTCGGTTTCGGTCATGTCCGGTCTTGGTCGGTCCGGTTTTCGAACCGTGATCACCCTTAAACCTGATAGTGCAACTTAACAATAATATTCAACTTTTCATTTATGATTGATGAAGTTGAATCTATTGAAAAATATCCGATAAATAGTAGTACATGTTTATTTCTATGACAAATTTGGCATCCAATTTCAGAACAAAAACAAAGTGTTGCCGGTAACTATACTACAGTGAAGATATAAATACAAATGATGCATCATTGTAAAAGTTGTGCGTGTTAAAATCTTGAGATCAAAATTGCATGTGTCTATTGGAGGCGATAAGAAAGGTCTCTTAGTTGTTGAGGATCAACCTCTGAAGGTGAACGAGTAAGAGCACATTGGGCTGTGGTGGTCTTGGGGAAAGCTATCACGTCTCTTATTGAATTGCTGCCACTTAATAGCATCACCAATCGATCCAGACCATAAGCAATTCCTCCTGCAAAAAAAGATTATCACAATAATCTCTTGAAAACTTGTAATCTTCAAATTTTAAAATTGTTTTTGATGTTGAAAAAAGAGAAATATGCAAATATGCTCCCTGTGGTTTCCTAAATTTGCAGATTTGCTCCCCAACTTCACGAAAGTGCAGGCGGCCTCCCCAAAACGAAACTTGTGTCGCATTCATGCTCCCTGGCAGGGAGCACGAGTGCAATGAAAGTTTCAAACTGGGGAGGTCACCTGCACTTTCGTGAAGTTGGGGAGTAAGTCTGCAATTTTTGCAAACCACAGGGAGCATATTTGCACTTTTCTCTTGAAAAAAAGTCCATTTGACCTAGAAAGTCAAAGGTCCCAAAATTTCTTGTAACTAAACGTACCAATATCTACATCACATGTAAAAATTATCAAGAAAGCCATTTTTAAATATTATTACCTATTACTTTTAGTTACAAAATTCGGCCAACAACATTGCTCCTATTTTGTTGTTATAGATTGATAGTTGACATTTGACTTATTAGTCAGACTTTCATCATTATTTTTGGGATTTCTTACCATGTGGAGGAGCACCCATGTCCAGAGCCTCCAAAAGATACCCAAACTTAGCTTCAGCCTGCAAATAAATAATTTGATCAAAACCGTCCCAAATGGAGCTTTCAGATTATCAATAGTAGACTCTCGACCATTTTATATGATTTTTTGTTTAAATCCTATATTAAAAAATAAACCAAATATATAAACAAAGAGAAATCTGCATTGAAATACCCTTGCGCTCAATTGACTCGCAACCTTTTTTTAGTAGATTTTTTTATACTTGACTTGATTGATGAGAATATACTCCAAATCGACCCATTTATAAGTAACTGGGCTATAATAATGGCATCCTTCGTTATTTTACATGAGGTTCAATCAACTAGCTATTATGATTTATGAGTCCAATATCCTCACCTG
Source organism: Tanacetum coccineum (assembly GCA_026074375.1). Lineage (NCBI taxonomy): Eukaryota > Viridiplantae > Streptophyta > Magnoliopsida > Asterales > Asteraceae > Tanacetum > Tanacetum coccineum. The sequence goes on from BQNB010027554.1 coordinate 13,844, forward strand.
CTCAAGGGGAATGCCAACAATCTCTAGAACCTTTTGCTGGACATCACGCCTGTATATTCTCAAACTTCCTCCACCAATCTAAAAACAAAGTAAAACCTCGGTAAAAACAAACCTTTTTACAGATATCTTGTGAAAATTAATCGTGTGAATCCGATAGCATTACTGTGCGGCCCAATTATTGTTATACTTGACATAACAAGAAATAGAAATGATAAATACACATACTAAAGATACGGAAAAGTCAACAAATGAGTAATGACTTGAAATCCGGAAAATTTAGCGGTTAGATGAGCAACAAAATCAGAATTATGTACAATAAATTTATGAGGATTAACACATATATTAAATCAAGTACTTGTGAGAATTTTACAAACTGGTCGAATTTTTTGCTAATATATATCAAAATTTTAAAATAAAATTAGAGAAATCATTATAGTAATAATAGACGTGAGACAAAGAAGTCAAACACACATTTTAGTCAGAGAGGAAACAATACCTCAACACCATTATAGACCATGTCATAAGCCAACGCACGAGCAGAAGCAAGATCGTTCATGTCTTCTGGGTTTGGGGCAGTAAACGGATGATGAAGTGCCTGCAAATGTGACATAATTAACTTTTTATAAGTATTTAATTTCAGATATATATTAACTAGTTTTAATGCCCGTGCACGCACGGGACTTAGACATTATGTTTTTTTAAACTACATGTATATTTTTATTTTTTTCTGTTTTATAAGTTATGTTATAGAGTATTATCGAAATATATGAAAATAATCATTAAATCTTTTATATATTACGTAGTATATAAACTTGAGGATGATTGCTAATTTTTTTCTTTTGATTTACCTGTTTTGTGACTCGACATTGTGAGCCAACTAATCCCAGCGAAACTACCCTTTTAGGTAGCCCGGAGTCGGCTCAAGTGAACCTTCGATGTGCTTCTGTTGTACAACATGATTTCAGGCCGACAATGAAAAATCCACCAAAAAGTCTTCGGGTAGATTTGGGATGTGATTAGATAATGTTAAATCTTTGTTTGAAAGTAAGAAATTGTTTACATTTGTTGTATTTTAAAATATAAAGTCTAGAGGTATAAAGTTTAAGGGGTTATTTGTTTATTTTTTAAAGTTATAATAAAACTTGTAAACTTATAATTTATTTAAAATTATTTAAATTAAACCACTAAAGTTTTATTAATTATCTCATCTTTTTTCAAGTTTTTGTTTTCACAAATTTGACACATATATTTTTATGTGTTTTTTTTCTCCCATCAGATTTTTCCATCAAAAATTTTCCATTTTGACCAAATTGATTCAATTTTGACTTTTTATTGACCAATCAGATCGCACGATTTTTCCTACGTGGCAAATCAAAGCATTAAGATTGGTACATTTATTTTCATATAAGATTTAATCTGATAGAAAACTCCGAAATGATGTAATTCTTTTATTATATATATATAAAAGATTACTATAAATTAGCTAAAGATTGTGCGGGTATATGACAAACCTCAAGCCTCTGCTCAGCCTCATTCCATTCAAACATGGGGAAATCTGTTACCCACAAAATAGAATGCTTGGACTGCATATTACAAAAACAAAAAGAATTAACATAATTTGCACGCACGTAGAAGAACAAAGATGTGTGAGTCAATGTATTAGAATAAAAAACTCACTTGGTCAACCAAGCCCAACATGTTGGCTACATACATCCTGAGCCGGTCTAACGTTTTGTTGACTGATGCAGCGGGACCCACTGCAAACAAGATAAGATCACCTGATTCTGCCTCACATCTTTTCAAAAACAATTCTTTCTTCGTAGAATCCAAACTTGATGTTAGTGCAGGAACACCTTCGAGCTGACCTACAAGTAAAAGTCAACTGTCAACCTAAATATCCATCACAGGAAAAGAATGTCAACTTAAAACCATAAATGTGATAAGATCTGTATCTGGAGATATCCGATATCCAATCTCCAAAATCTTTGTTTCAAATAAGAATGTATATACTGTTTAACTGTTACATTTTGTATCACCAATATTACTTAATAAAACATTTTATATCTAAGGAATAACGCATATAGTATTCGAGTTTCGGCCAAATAAGAGGAGGCCATTTCAATCAATTTACTTAAATGGGTTGATTTGTGTTATACTTTATCTCAAACTGGTCAGATTTTTATCTTAAAAACGATAAAACAAAAACGGTCAAAAGTGAGCAGAAGTGTAATCAAAATGCCTAGAACCTCCTAATTAATTTAATCAAGAGATTATAGCATAATAGCAATAATATAGTTATTGTAATCATACTTAATTCATTACACATTACCTATTATAAAAGTAATATGTAGACAATTAGAAATTGATTATGGGTCAACCTGTTTTGGCGTTTTTACTTGCATTAAAAATGAATAAGCAGTAATTATAGAGAGAATGTAATTACTACCATCTTCCAAGATCTTCAAAAACGGCAAACCCTTGGCCCCTGATTTAGTTGCTTCACTGACAATATCACCTTTCTTCAAAGCAGTATTGGAAAAAGCTTTAGCTCCTGAAGGCACACGTAATACTTTAATAATGCCTCCATCGCTCAATGCATCTGTGAAAACTTTAAAAGAAGAATCTGAAAAAATATCAGAGACCTGCAATTGCAACAATAAAATCAAAACATGTTACATAAATATTTTTAGTACAACTGAAAGCATTAAGGATGTTTAGACAGATAATTACATCTTTAAGTTCAAGATCAAAACGTGTATCAGGTCTATCTGAACCATAACGACTCATTGCTTCAGCATACGTAAGTCTTGGAAAAGGATTTGGTAGTTCAACACCTTTAATATCTAGAAAAACCTGCAATATGTAAATAAGTGTGAGTAAATTATCTTAAAAAGAAAGAAAAGGAAAATAGTGGAAGTAACCTTTCTAATCAAATCTTCATTGAGGCTTAGCATGTCCTCAAGAGGAGTGAATGCCAGTTCCATATCCAGTTGTGTGAACTCAGGTTGTCTATCGGCCCTTAGATCTTCATCCCTAAAACATCTGCAACTTACAAAAACTTCTGAATTGGTTGAAAAATAGATAAAACTATGGAACATAAATGTCAAATTCATAGCAATGATGTGATATTGGCTTTAATGTTTACTAATTTTGTATCTAATTTATGCTATAGTTTCGTGTAGCCATTATGGGTTTAACAAAGGCTAATTACATGAAGAGTTAATTGCATAAATGGTCCCTGTGGTCTGTCGGGTTTAACGAATTTGGTCCCTAAACTTTTTTTTTCCGGATCCTCTCCTTATGGTTTTGACTTGTATCGGGTTTGGTCCCTTGACCAATTTTATAGTTAGTTTGACCGTTAAGTTGGTCATGTGAGACGCACATGAAAGGGTACTTGTGTCTTTTCACATATCCAAAAAAACCCTTCTTCTTTATAAGAACTTATGCCTAATTTCTTTTACATGCTTCTTTCAATTTCATAAACACACACAGACCACACTCCCAAGTCCCAACCATCCACAACCACATCGAGTTTTCAGCTTTTCATCCAAATCAAGCACAAGCCCCTTAACACCTCATTAGAAACCGACGTCATACCAACGAAGAAACCACTGAAACTCCTGTTTTTCATCTCCCACTCTTTACATCTCATCCGCCTCCTTTATTTTGGATTTGAGATGCTTGTGGTATGTTTAGATCTAAGCATGACAACATCCTTTTGGTCATTGTGATTTGGGTTTCGGTATGAGTTGTTTTTTTTTGTGGATTTGTGATATCGTGGTTAATAACCACTGATATCGTCGTCGAAGTTGTAGTCGTTGGATGCTGGTTTGTGATGTGAATGATGTTTTGTTGAAGGTTATGGGTCATTGTTTGTGTTGATGTGGGGATTGATTTGTGAATGATGTTTTGTTGAAGGTTATGGGTCATTGTTTGTGTTGATGTGGGGATTGATTTGGGTAGTGTGAGTATGATTTTTTTTTGTTATGATAGGATATAGGTTATGGTTTTGTTTGTGACGTGTGGGATGGTAATGATTTGAGGTTTTTGATTGTGAAGTGATGTGAATCTGGGTTACTGAAGTTGTGTACTATTTTTGGTTTGTGGCTACATTTTAGGAAGAAAAAGAACAGGAAGGAGATGAAACAAATGAAACAAATGAAACAAATGTACTATTTTTGGTTTGTGGCTACATTTTAGGAAGAAAAAGAAGAACAGGAAGGAGATGAAACAAATGGGATTTAGATTTGGTTTTTAAAAGTGAGTGGTGAGTTTTATTGATAATAAAAATAGAATGATTTATAAAAATAAAAATAAAATAAAAAAATTATAATAAAATGAAATAAAAATACTAATAATAAAAAAATTAAGATAGGAACGGACGAAAATACCCCCCACTTATGCCAACTTAACGGGATTGACTAACAAAAGTTAGTCAGAGGGACTAAACCCGATACGGGTCAAAAGTTTGGGGACTGGATCCGTTAAAAAAGTTTCGGAGGGACTAAATCCGTTATACCCGACAAACCTTAGGGACGAATTATGAAATTAACTCAGAATATAATTGATATTCTTGACTAGCTATAAAACATCAAGAAGATATAACATAATCTGCTTGTTCAGTCATTGCAAAGACCATACAGAAACCTGATTTGCATGATTGTGTGTAAGGGCAAAACATAACAACTATTTTTTTCAAAGTCTCGACAACACAATAAGGCACTCTGTTACGGTTTGTAATGAGCATAATTTGATGGTGAGATAACCTTGTTAGAAAATATGTTTTCAGAACTTAATTGCTTAGAATTTTCTCGAAATATATAACCAAAACCGAATACATCAATTGTTCAGAATATGATGTTTTACTGGCAATGATAATGCTAGAGGTCGACGAGTACATGTTCACCAACTCTAGAAAAAGAAATGAATACTGAGTTTTACTAGACGCAGTTCTCACATAATTCATATATGTGCACTATGATGGATCTAGTTTACATTCTCACAGAACGTTCATGAGCATCTATTTCAATACTGACATTTGGTTTTTATGCAATATCAAGTAATTTGGGGATATATGCCACAAATCCCAAGAATTTAGGGCCGGTAATTTGGTTTATGTAAAAGTCAGATTAAATGTATAGCCCATTATCATTATTGCTTATCATGCATTTATGCAATGTTTTTATGCTTTATTCTTACATGCTTTTTTTTCTATTTACTCTTGTTTTTTAATCATATTGTCCACACACACACACTGCGCATTTGCCCAAATATATACGCACGCAATACTACTGCCACAGTTCATCTACCCCTAGGTAGGGGGTATCACTGTCTACATCCTAACCTCCCCCATACCCGCTCCGCGGATTGGGTATGCTTGTTTGTTGTAAAAGTCAACAATATAATCACCTTCACACAGGGAAAAACAGAAACAGAAAGCAACAATATCGACTCTGTTTGAGGAAACCTTTAAAAAAGCAAACTTCAAAGTATTGGATTCTATGAAAATCGGGAATTCTGGGTGTCTTCACAAATCCTAACCTATGATTAATTAACCATTAACATTGAGAACGATCAACATTTCTAAACCTTAAACCTTTTTTGACCTTATTAAGTTTTATATGAAATGAATTAAAAGCATAGTTAGAACAGAACCTTCCATTAACCCGCCTTGCAATCTTCCAGAACAAAAACGTAACTCCTTGACCTTGAATATAATCAATGTTTATGACTAACAAGTATTAACCATAAACTTATATTTAAAATCAAGTATGAGTTTTGACAAACTAATGGGCGGTCTTCAAGAAGGATGACAAATTCATGAAGTCCATGGAATAAGTATGTGTGCCTTCATGCTCATCTTACTTTACAACCACATTGTGCCCGTTTAATATTTACACATAACTATCTCCTAGTTTTAGTGCAAATGGCGCAACTCGTAAGTATAAAATTCTCAAATCGTTAGTACCCAAAGTTCTAAATGACTATTGGTGATCGACCAGAAAGGCCTGAGATTAAAACATCCAAGTTGTTTTGCATATTTAATAATTAGAGCCGCCATTTTTTAATTTTAATTATGAATTATCGAATAAAGGTTAGCCCATAAGGTATTCTAAATTGCTTTCCAAGTTATGTAATCCCTATATATTGTGCTTTATGCTATTGAATAATAAATGAGGAAAACCATATTCAAATACAGTCAAGTAAAGAGAAAGAGAAACTGTATTTCCTCCCATTCATCAGTGATGACACTAGTTATTAGCTTAACAAATTCACTACTAGTCTACTAAATGCTCAAAAATATTGTTGTATTGTTTGTACCAAAGTTATCCCCGAAAACAAAAAATAAGAATAAACCATATATTCTTTACCTCCCTCTCAATTACTCAAATCTTAGCAAACCACTAACTAAACATAGACATCATGTCTTAATTTTAAATGAATAAACAGGTATCACATAGTTCTAGGTATCACATAGTTCTACATCACTGATCCCCCCCTCCCCTCACACAAAAAGAAATACAATCTAATTCCTCTATTATAGAAGATGTAGAGATCGAGGAAAAGATCAAACAAAGTCACAAGGAACTCCGAGAAAAACTCACTATAATCATCTTGCAATCTTAACAAAGAAAGTTATTGAAAATTTCGCAACTCTAATCAAGGGAATATACAGATATTTATAATTATTTGCTTTCATGCAATGTTTTTATGCTTTATTCTTACATGCTTTTTTTTCTATTTACTCGTCTTTTTAATCATATTGTCCACACACACACACTGCGCATTTGCCCACATATATACGCACACACTACTGCCGCAGGTCTTCTACCCTAGGGTAGGGGTATCACTGTCTACATCCTACCTCCCCCATACCCCGCTCCGGCGGGATTGGGTATGCTTAAAAGTCAACAATATAATCACCTTCACACAGGGAAAAACAGAAACAGAAAGCAACAATATCGACTCTGTTTGAGGAAACCTTTAAAAAAGCAAACTTCAAAGTATTGGATTCTATGAAAATCGGGAATTCTGGGTGTCTTCACAAATCCTAACCTATGATGTAATTAACCATTAACATTGAGGAAGAATAGAATTAGTACCTAAACTCTTGATGGGACAATGTGCGCATCTTGAGCCTTAGAAACTGCAAGCTCCAAGACGCCCACAGATCCTAATAGAGCATCATGAAGATAAATACAGACCTTTAGTCCACAGGCAGAAGCGGCACTCATTAATGGACAACCTATACTAGTCTTCGTCTTCAACGTGACCGAACACACGTACAGTGCTAGTGTAGGCGTCAAGCAGTTTGCTCTCATTAAGTGGGGACTTCCCTTGGTGGTCATTTTCTTTCACGTGGTCTATGACTTGAGCAAATCCTTCACATATATGTCCATGGATCAACAGTATGTTCCTTTTCATATTCAAAAACTTCAATCATGAAAGGCATGGAATCATAAACGAGTGCTTTCCTCCTATCATCTTTACCAACTTTCACTCCCTAAAATTGCGCATACATAACCACAAACCACTCTATCATCGAGGTCTGCAACGTTAGCTTCAATCTCACCTACGTAATCAGAAGCTTGTTATTTCGGTATTTTATTATCATCATGTACCGAAATAACGAGCTTACGTAGGTGAGATTGAAGCTAACATTGCAGACCTTTTGTCGATGATAGAGTGGTCTGTGGTTACGTATGCGCAATTTTGGGGAGTGAAAGTTGGTAAAGATGATAGGAAGAAAGTACTCATTTCTGATTCCATGTCTTTCATGATTGAAGTTTTTGAATCGGAAAAGGAACATGTTGTTGATCCATGGACATATAGGGCTGTATGTGAAGGATTTGCTCAAGTCATATACCACGTGAAAGAAAATGACCACCACGGGAAGTCCCACTTAATGAGAGCAAACAGTTTGACGCCTACACTAACACTGTGTATCTGTGTTCGGTCAGGTTGAAGACGAAGACTGTATAGGTATAGGTTGTCCATTAATGGGTGTTGCTCTGCCTTTGGACTAAAGGTCTGTATTCATCTTCCACTTTATGATGCTCTATTAGGATCTGTGGGCGTCTTGGAGCTTGCAGTTTCTAAGGCGCAAGATGCGCACATTGTCTACTATGATTTCCGGAAGTTGAAATAGAATTAGTACCTGAACTCTTGATGGGACCAAGTAATCCCGAGCACCTTCAGGAGTAGACCTGGAAAGTATTGGAGTCTCAATCTACCTTACACCCATGAAAAATTTAGAATCAAAACAAAGTATAAAATAAACACTTTTTGCCAAATCTTTTGTATAAAAAGGATTTCGCATAAGTTCTCAAGAAAGTACCTCTACAAAACCATGCACGTCTTCTAAATACCTCCGAACGAGTTTCACCACTTGATGTCGAAGCATTATGTTGGAAGTCATTTGGGGTCGACGTAAATCAAGGCAGCGATATCTAAAATATAATCTTAATAAGTTTAACCAAAAAAGTGGCCCAGATACTAGGATGCTTATTTAACGCAGGTATCCAAAACGAACAATAATAATAACAGATAATGTGCTAATAATAGTTACCTGAGTCGAATTTCCTCTTTGATAGAGTCTTTGGCATCGTCTGCACTCGTAACCAAGAATGGCAACTTAGCCTTAACAGAATTTAGTACTTGAACATGCTCTGCAGTGACCTGAAGTATATATTTAAATTGATCATAAATATATGTAAAGTTATTGGTATTTAGAAGAGCCTATATGACAAGTAAACGTACCTCTATCATGCCGGTTTTCATGTTTTTATTTACTGAATCACTTGGACGGAGCCGCACAACACCTTCTATAGAAACGACATACTCAAGTCTCAAGTCATTCACCATAGAATGGGCTTTAGGGAAATCATTAGGAAGTGTTGTAACCTGATTGTAACACATTCAACCATCATTCATTCATAGATTTATAGCAATATAGTTTCTGCTTGGATTTGACAATCCAAATCATATAAGAAACCAATCAAACGGATCCCTATATGAATCTCACATGTCATAAACAACTTCAACATCAATATAAATACATAAAGATAACTTTTCACTCTATGTTCACATCTTTGATACAATATTTTCAATTTCAACTATAGAAGGTTGTAATTTTTGTAACACTCTATTTTTTGGGTGTCTCGTTTCCCTCTATTTTTTTAATTGTAATTAGCCAATTTAGAAAATACCCATTTGACCATTAATCTTTACAAAGAAACTGATGGCATTATAGTCAAATGTGTTCTGTCTTTAAGAAAACGAATATAATCACTTTTTTCAATTGGATCACCAGACACTATTTTCCGATTATCTACATCAAAATGCAATCTTAAGTGCCCTTTAAAAAGGCAAATATCACCAATACTCATCAAGTTTCACCCTTTTTGCACCTGACTCACTCAAAACTTATATCTCCACATTCAAGTTTCAAATTTTAGAACTTAAGTATATCTTTTTCCTAAATTTTTTTGGGGGGTGTTTGGAATTGCTTCTTTTACTGCTTATTTTTTAACAGAGACATTCTTGTGTCATCCAAACAGCTTCAGCCTGTCTTCTTTCAAAGTAAGAACTTTCTGATAAGCACATGGAGACTGCTCATTCGAGAAAAAACTAAAAGTTATATTCTTACTATGCTAAAACCTTAAAAAAACAGATAAAATGAAATTTCCAACATATTTATATTTTTTTTCAGAGTATTATACTTTCCTAGTAGCTTTTACAAACAAACAAATCCCAGCATATTTTCCCGTAAAGTGCTTATTTTTAAGTACAAGCAATCCCAAACGCCCTCTTAATCTATGTAGTTCAAATTTCACAAATATTCCAGCAAAGCTTAAAAACTTGGTTACTATTAATGGCGTTTGCCCTAAATTAAAGTTTCTGATAAGCACATAGAGAGTGCTTAATCGAGACGAAAGTAAGTATTATCTTTATACTATGCTAAAACCTTAAATAAACAGACTTAACCGAAAATTCCAACAAATCATTAAATCTTTTTAGCATTACTGCGATTTTCTACAAGATAAGAAAATCCATATATCATATCCTAAACTGCTTATTTTAAACCAGAAAATGCATTACAGTATATAAATTTACCGAAAAACGAAACAAACCTGAACAATGCCAGAATGATCTCTAAGACTAACAAAAGTCAACCCACCATGCCCCCTATGAAGTGCAACCCACCCACATAACTTAACCCGTTTACCCACATCACTCTCACCCAATTCCCCACACAACCCATTTCTACTAACCCATTCCAACGACCCATTTTCATATCCGGATCCGGGTCTTTTTTCACTCACACTAATGGGTATATTAGTAACAGCTGGTTCAGTAGTTGAAGCAGAAACTGAAGAAAATGGTTTTGTTAAAATGGGTTTTTTAAGGAGGTGAAAAAAGGGTCTGGTTTGAGATGAAAGGTGTTTGGTTCGGATTGAAATGATGGGTATGACACGTAGGATTGAAGACATGGTTTTTTTTTTTTTGGTTGAAGAGGTTATCTGTTTGAGAAGAAGATTGATGGAGGGTTTTATGTGTTGTGATGTTTGTAAAGAATGGTCCCTTTGAATTATAGTGTATGTCAAATGAGGTTCAGGTTTTATATATTTTATTAATAGGTAAAAGTTCAAAAGTCATTTTAGTAACTTTTCGCATTGTCAATCGAGTCCACCCATTGTGGCAGACCCCACTCCTTCTCACACTTCATTGGAACTCACTGTCTCGTTGTCAATGCCTTCCATATCGTTGTCCCGCCAACCACTGCCACCAGCATCTCGCACACACACAATTTATCTGGTATCTTCACATTTTATATGAAAATTTCACAAACTCGTTTTCGAAAAAGTGAAAATTTGGTACTTACGATGGTTATAAAGAGGCAGTGATTTCTCTTTTATGATAAAGGGTTTGTTATAGTTTGTTTGCCTCGGCCTATGATCATCTCCCAGAACAACCAAAGGCTTTGGTTTCTGTTTATATGTCTCTTTAATCATGAATTTGATACAACATAACACAATTTACCTCGACGTGAGGTCGCTAGTGGGGCGGTTTCCCATTAGTTGTTAACGATGTACTAAGACAACATGATCATGTTTCTTGTTTGTATGTAAAAATAGATTCATAATAGAAAGGAATGTGAGGCGCCAATAACGAATTGCTTATGATGTGACAAAAATGTGAGTAGTAATCGTGTATACACACATGTTCTAAATAACAAACACTAGTCGCTATAACAAATGGATATGAAAAATGACATCACGAAGCATATCAAAGTAAAGATCAAATGAATTAGAGTAGTAGAGTCATGTTCAAACAAAAATTAGAGTAGTAGAATCACACTCTAAATCAGGTTTTTTTTAACGGCATTAGATTAAAAAGGAAACTTAGCAAGGAGCTAAGAAAGAATTACAATGGAGTACATACATCAATTTGTGGGTTAAAAAGTCACTCTAGCCAATTACAAGACACTTTCCTAAGCCTATTTGAGATCCAAACAAAAGTGTAATACTTGATGTCATTGAGGATGAGGTCTTTATTAGGTCTTTTAGAAGCGAAGATGAATTCATTCCGAAAACGCCATAAGAACCATAAGGTAGATTAGACCACGGCATCAAACAATATAGAAACTTTTGGAGTCAAATTTGAACGGCTTGACAGAGAAAACACATCATTGAGGTTGTCTACTTGGATGTTGTTTAAACCCCACCATTTAAAGACCTCTCTCCATATATTTAGAGCAACATCACATTTGACAAGGACGTGATCTTCCGTCTCAAGATCGTCATCACATATCGGGCATCGAGTTGAGTGAAGATCAATACCTCTAGAGTCCAAGTTAACTCGAGTGGGGATTCGACGATTTTCAATCCTCCAAGAAGCTATGTTGACTTTGATTGGAACTAGCTTATTCCATCTTGTTGCATTCACATAAGATAAAGGAGATGAATCCATGATAAGCTTTCTCATACCTTTAACAGAAAATCTTCTAGATGAGTCAATAAGGCACTCTCATTTATCTTGATCGGATGTGACTTGTAAGTTGCAAAGAAGGCTTTGGAGCTGAATAAGCTCATCATAATCTGCAGAACGTAGATCCCTATTCCAGGCCCATCTAAACCATAGCCCAGGAGGATCATACCGCCCATTATCAGGAATAGGAGGCCCACAATCTGAGATAGGCCTACTAGGAATGGCATGAGTGGGCTGATTAACAAGCACACCTTCTGCTAGAATTGGAACATCATACACAAACGAGGCAGGAGGATTGATTGAGAAGGGATAACGATCACATACACGACAAAGAGGTTGGGTCTCTAGGCGAAAAAGTCTCGGGAAGTCAATAGAAAGTTGGGTATCACCAACCCACTTATCAATCCAAAACCGTGTGTTTTCTCCGTTGCCAATCTTTATTTTTAAAAGGGAATGAAGATCAATACCGTGCACACTAAGGTCCTCATTTAACTTGGCAATACAAAAATACAACCATATATTTCTAATCGTTCATATAAATAGGATGATAAGAAAACAACAACAAAATGTTGTCAACTAATGAGATGTGTCTAATTTTAATATTTACACATATGACGAATGTTGAAAGAAGTGTACACTTCAAATCTACAAATTACGAAGAGGTAAATCCACACTCTAACGACCTTCCGGTAAATATATAATAGGTAAAGGGCGTAAACTATCATCAAATTGAGGCGGGTTAAGTTAATAATATTTACCTTACACTGCACGTACCTCATCGTTCGTCCTTAAAAATCACTAACAAACATGAGTCGTTTTACATTGCACGTGCCTTGCAAAACATTACTAACAAACATGAGTCGCTTTACATTGCACAACAAACATGTATCTACTTCAGTTCTTCGGTCAGCTAGAGGTGTGCCATTCTGTTTGGATGAGTCGCTTTACATCGCACGTGTCTTGCAAAACATTGCTAACAAACATGAGTTGTTTTACATTGTACATGCCTCACAAAAAAGCTTACAGAAATATAAAAGACAACACAATGATAGGTATGTTAATTTATACCTGCATTTCTGGGACCCTTAATTAATTTATATTATTATGAACTTATATGCATCTAGGGGTGTAAACGAGTCAAGCCGAGTATTGCCAAGCTCAAGCTCAAGCTCGACTCGAATACTAAAACTTGAGCTCGAAACTCGACTTGAGCTCGGTCGAGCTTTATATTTCGAGCTCGAGCTCGACGTTAAGGCTCGCGAGCTTCATGAGCAAAGTATTTTCGAGCTCGGACTCGACTCGAAAATATACTCGAGTAGCTCGAACCCGAGCTCAACTCGTTTACATCGAGTCGATTTCGAATAGTTTACAAGTTGATCCCGAATAGCTCGCGAGTTTTCTCGTCTCATTTACACCCCTATATGCATCATTTGCTTCACTTCTGGGACCTTTAATCAAGTTATATTATTATGAACTTATGGCTCAAACTCGATACATTTCTGGGACCTTTAATCAAGTTATATTATTATGAACTTATGGCTCAAACTCGATACATACTCGGTATATCTCGACTCGATTTGTATGAAAATTAAGTAAACATATGTATATAAAAGGGGTCACCTGCACTTTCGTGAAGTTGGGAGTAAGTCTGCATTTTTTGCAAACCACATGGAGCATATTTGCACTTTTCTCTTGAATTTTATAAACTTTGTTAACTGTAAGTAAACGAGAAGGTCCAGTAATTGACTAAGGGCCTGTTTGTTTAATTTTTTCATTAAGTCGTGTTTAATTAACAGATGACTTAATGTGGACAGCCTCAGTTTTATCACTTTATATTTTCAGCCATCTTTCTCAATTAAGTCATTAACAAACAATTTTCATATGACTTAATAAATTCAGTTTTTTTTCATATTAAGTCAATTAAGTCCTTTTCAAACATCACCTAAGATGTATATGCTTTAATCAAGGTATTTTTATAACCGTTTTCTAATACTTTTTTGTTGGACACAACCGTATACTTCTTGTAAAGTTTGTAAGAGGTTTTAAAGAAATTATCCAATTTTAGTCTAATCACACAGAGTTTCAAAGATTAGATTCATTGTCGACGTTTGGCAATGATCGTCATTGCACAAATAGTTTTAAGTAATGTTCATTTGGTGGTGGGTGACATGTAGCTAACGCGGAGGTAACCGGTTCAGTCCCCATTTGCATGTCCCTTTTTAAATGAATATGACACAACATTACGTAATTTATCTTAACCGGTTGGTGTGAGGTAGCCGGTGGGCTGGTTTCCCATTAGTTGCTAGCAATGTACTAGACAACATCATGTATGTAAAAATAGATTCATAATAGAATTGAATGTTGAGTGACAAAAATGTGAGTAGTGATCATGTATGCACACACGTTCTAATTATAAATATACACAATAGGTGACAAATCCATTGTCGTTTTGACAGTGGATCACCTGCTACAGTAACAGGCTCCTCGATTTTGGTTTTTTTTTTTTAATTTGTATGCACAAAGTAGGAGTTAAAAAAAAAATTACAAAAGTTCTAACTTTAATCTTGATAAAAAATCCCGCGGAAACATTTAGATACCTAATACCTTTAAAATAAACGATATGGTCACATAACGTACAACTCACATTATATTAAAAAAAACCATATGACAAAAAAAACATTTTAACATGAGGCCCCAACACATAAGCCAAATAAAATTAAATTTATTACTAATACAACATTTGCGACAAACTAAGCCTAAAATTGCTTAAAATGTGGACAAAGTAATAAAATACAAAACGGTCCCTCATCTTTTAAACTATTTACATTTTCTTACTCAAAAAATCCCGTAAAAAAATAGCAAAAAAAAAACAGTCATGTTTTTATTGTTCACACTTTTTTACATTCATCGGCCCAAAAAAAAGATATCGAACCGTCCCAAAAAAAGAAAGGTATTCGGGAAAAAATTAACTCGTCCCAATGCAATTTTTTTTCCCGAATCGTACAAAAAATGAAATATCCGGGAAAAAATTAGCCAAAAAAAAAAACCCAAAAATAGCCTAAAATCTGACACCAAAGTAAAAAAAAAATAGAAAACCGACTCACCTTTTTAACTATTTACGATTTTCTATACACAAAATTCCGTAAAAAAAATTTTCAAAACAATCCCAAAAAGAAAATATTCGGGAAAAAATTAGCCCGTCCCAACGCAAATTTTTTTCCCCCGAATCATACAAAAAAGAAAATATTAAAAATTAGCCCCGCCATAACGCATCACCCAAAAAAAACCCCCGAAAAGTAAAAAAAAAATTATTCGGGAAAAAATTAGCTCCGCCGCAACGCGCGGGTTCTTTTGCTTGTTAAATAACAATAAACACATAGCGGACTAGAACAAATCATACATGTAAAAATGGAATCATTAAACATATAGAGTAAAGATAAAACTGATTTAAGAAAGGGGGTTAAGTTTTTTATAGAATCCACTCTACAATCAATTAAGATACAAAAAGCAACTATACATAGTTAATTGATCATATATATAAAATGACAAGAAAAGGACAACGAAATGTTGTTAACTAATGAGATGTCTCTAATTTGAGCATTTACACATATGACAGAATGTTGAAAGAAGCGTAACATGGTTCAAAGTGTTAGTTCATAGTTGTAGGAACTGTTTATGAAAATGCACACTTCAAATCTACAAATTATGAAGAGGTAAATCGACACTCTAGCAATGTTCCGAGTAAATATATAATAGGTAAATCGCGTAAACTATCGTCAAATTGAGGTGGGTTAAGATTTAAGTTAATAATCTTTAATAGAAATATAAATAATCAAGACAACACGGTCGAAGTATAAACAAGCAAAGTTTCTTGTCTTCAGCCGATGTGGGACAAAACTTTATACAAGATTGCAATAAATCACTTAAGAAACACATCTAAGTAAATAACTTTTATGTTCTCTTCATACAAGATTTAACCTACATTTCACCTAAAACGAGACTCGATTTGGGGCAGTTGATGATCAATTGGATGTTTGGATCAATGTCAATTGTGCACTCTTATTAAGTAACGATACTATGGTGGAACAAGCTTGGAGTTCTTTTACGCATAATGACTCTAATGGGCTGATTCGTTTTAAAAAGAAGTTGCAAGACCTGAAAAAGATTATCCGTGAGTGGGTTAGACAGTCTAATGATTCGAAGGTTGGTGTCAAAAAGGCTATTTTGGTTGATCTCGCTGACATCGACAAATCTTTAGATTCGGGCATTATTTCGGATGAGTTGTTGGCTAAACGTTCAGACCTTAATCGTAAACTTTTTGAGCTTAATCAATTGGATACGAAAGATGCTGCTCAAAAAGCTAAAATTAAATGGGCGATCGAGGGTGATGAGAATTCGAAGTTTTTTCATGGGATCATTAATAAGAGGCGTTCTCAATTAGCTATTCGTGGTATTTTTGACAACGGTGATTGGTGTACCGATCCATCTTTGGTTAAGGAGGCGTTCCGTGGTCATTTTGCCTCTCGATTTACTCAGCCTTGTTCATCTCGCTTTAAAATTAATTTCACTTTTCCAAATCGTTTGTCCGCGGATCAAATTGGAGAGCTGGATAAAGATGTTACCCCCGATGAAATCCGAATGGCTGTGTGGGAATGTGGAGAATGTAAATCTCCTGGTCCAGACGGCTATACCTTTGAATTTTTTAGGCGTTATTGGAGCTTTGTCGGTCCGGACTTTTGTTCAGCGGTCAGTTGTTTCTTTGATAAAGGTTGCTTCCACCGCTGATGCAAAGTGACATTTAGCAAAAGGAAACAATCTGACCGTCTGAACAACGACAGTGGAATTCATCTTTATTGCTCGTGTTGATCTGTCACATACACGAGTGCACGCTCGCTGTTAATATAGCTGCCCGGCGTACCCGAGATACATAGATTTGCGCCCATCACCCAATCGAGTCCTGGTTGCTCTCTTCCGGTGTAGACCCCCCCCCCCCCCTCCCCTCCGTCTCCCCTATATGCACGTGGCCCCCCTCCCGAATGTCCCTCCCGCCACTGTTGGTGACTAAGATCTTGCTAGTCGTTTGGAATTGCCGTGACTATCGGATCTCGTTTCCTAACTACTCAATCCGCATATCATTGCAATAGAAATTTTAGACGGTCAGTTTATTTTGAATGAGGTTTCTAGATTGTGTAAAAAGAAACGTAGCCAAGATTGATCTATAAGTTGATTTTATGCCTAAGGTTACGATTCTGTTCGGTGGGGGACTTTCTTCTCGACGTTTCTTATGCCTTTGGTTTTGGTCCGAAATGGTGCCAGTGGATTTGCGGCATTTTTAGTTCTAACATGGCCTCGATCTTGGTTAATGGGAGCCCTACCAACGAGTTTCCCATCTGTTGTGGTTTGAAACAAGGTGGCCCTTTGGCTCTCTTTTTGTTCATTCTTGTTATGGAATCACTTCATCTTTCTATTTCAAGAGCTATTATCGATGGCTTCTTTAATGGCCTTCATATTAATGCTTCAATGTCTCTTTCTCATTTATTTTACGCGGATGATGCC
This sequence comes from Tanacetum coccineum, assembly GCA_026074375.1. Lineage (NCBI taxonomy): Eukaryota > Viridiplantae > Streptophyta > Magnoliopsida > Asterales > Asteraceae > Tanacetum > Tanacetum coccineum. The sequence goes on from BQNB010027554.1 coordinate 31,391, forward strand.
GTCTTCCTTGGAGAATGGTCTGATGAGAACTTGGATAATCTTCTAAAAATCCTTAGATGCTTTCATTTAGCTTCGGGTTTAAGAATCAACATCGCTAAAAGTCATGTGTTGGGTGTCGGTGTTCCTTTGGAGATAGTTCATCAAGGTGCTTCGCGTATTGGTTGTGAAGTAATGAAAACTCCTTTTAAATACCTCGGTATTATGGTGGGTGATCATATGTCTCGGTGCTCAGCTTGGTCTAATTCCATTCAGAAAGTTCGCACGCGTTTATCTAAGTGGAAGGTTAAGACCCTTTCTATAGGTGGGCGATTGACCCTTCTCAAGTCGGTTTTAGGGGCTGTCCCTATTTATAATCTGTCGATTTATAAAGCTCCAAAACGTGTGCTTCATGATATGGAGATGCTTCGCAGTAAGTTTTTCAATGGAGGCGATTCTCAGGATAGTAGAATTTCGTGGGTTGCGTGGGAGAGGGTGCTTTCTTCTAAGAAAAATGAAGGTTTGTGGGTATCGAGTTTCTTTGCATTGAACCGTGCACTTCTTCTCAAATGGTTGTGGCGGTTCCTTTCTCAAGACAATTCTCTTTGGTCCTATGTTATTCGAGCCATTCATGGACCTCGGCTGGAGCTTCATTCGTATTCTACTCAATCTGTTTGGGGCGTCATCCTGCGTGAAGTCCAGCTCCTTGCTTCGGAAGGCTTCGATTTTCTTTCTCGGTGCAAGATTCGTGTTGGGGATGGGGTCAATTTTTTTTTTTACCAGGTTTCTGGGTAGACAACTGATCCTTGATGTTCCTCTAATTATTACGCTTTTCTGTTTGTACGCCTAGGATTATGATAAGCAGATTAGAGACGGTCGCGCTAAAGTTGGTGATTCCTCCTTGCTGATTCTTTTTCGAGGCAAGTTTAGGGACGAAGTTGAGACTTCTCAGTGGGCTGAGTTACTTTCTTTGACAGGTTCGGTCTCCCTCTCTTCTTCTTCAGATAGGTGGATTTGTGATTGCAATGGTGAAGGCGTCTTTCATGTTAAAGATATCCGATCTGCTTTAGATGACCATTTTCTTCCTTCCGCGGACGTGGCTACCAGATGGGTGAAGTTTGTGCCTATCAAAGTTAATATATTTGCTTGGAGAGCTAGGCTCAACCGTCTCCCGACTCGTGGTAATCTGCTAGCTAGAGGGGTTTCATTGGATTCTTCCTTATGCCCTATTTGTAATGAGTTGCAAGAAGACTCCGATCATCTGTTTTTTTCATGTGACCTGGGCAAATGCACCCTTCAAAATATTTGCCGAATTGGTGGATGGAATCTCCAATGGAAGAGGTTTCTTCATTTGTTAGATTGGTATTCTTGGTTTCTAGTTCTATCAGGTTGCCGATCAAGCTCAAGACCATTCTGGAAGGCGTTTTCTATACTTCATGGTGGCATATCTGGTCATTCCGAAACCGTTTGATTTTTGATTCTTCTCCTCCAAGGCGATCTGTGCTCTTCGACGATATTGTTTCTTCTTCATTTACCTGGTGTGTTAATATGATTTCTAGTTCTTTTACTTGGGAGTATTGGCTTAAGAATCCTTATTTGATTTCGTTGTAATGTTTTTTCTAGCTTCTTGCTAGTTCCTAATAAAGTTGTCGTTAAAAAAAACGGTAAACTGATATTGTCATGTATGTATCTTAGTGATAGAGCATATAAAAGATACTGTAAATGATATCAGCCATTTCCATAACACACAGCGGAAAGTAATATGTCAACAAATCATTATCCGCGCATATATGAACTAATGACCAAAATTAAGAATAAATCCCAAACATATATGATGTATCAGTAGAATCGCTATCTATCCAACCAGCATATATGAACTAATGACCAAAATTAAGAAAAAATCCCACATACATTAACAATGAAAGTTACCAATGTCATCATTCTGGCTAGCGCGATCTTGTTGAAGTAATTCAGTGGGCAAATGCATCAAACGGATATATAAAACACTGCACCTGCATTTAGGGAACATTTTGATGAATTTCTAACTGAAAGGAAACAGGTATGAAAAAAGACATCATCAAACAAATCAAATCACAGATTTAAAAGGGGCGAGTAAGACCAAACTGCACGGAACAAAGAATCACATGCATATGTGTATGAATGCATGATATAGGGTATGTTTGGCAAAAGTAACTGTTGCTAGAACTATAGATGGAGATGGTGATGGAGATTATGAAAAGAGATTATTTCTATAAGCTGCATGAAGTAGCATTTGATTTTAAGAGATTATGGAAGATTATTTTTTTTATAATCTCTTATAATTTTGTCTACCAAACGAATCTTATATTTTAAGTAGCTGATTTTTCAAAAAAATAAGCATAATCTCTTGACAATCTTGTGTATCAAACATGCCCATAATCATATGGACAAATTAGCAGATACTAACCATAACAGGTACCCATTCATGTGTACAGATTAACAAGAAAACGCCTACAAGATAAAACTTAATGTGATTCCATATCTGCGATGTCGAAGCTAACAATATTACTAAATTAAGCATGTAATGTGTTTAAGTAATTTACCGTTCTAGAGGAAATAGGAGAGTTCTCACGCTTCTAGACGAGTAATCCACCTAAGTATCTGAAAGTAAGACAGAAAACTCGTTAGCTCGCCCTGGGTGTTGACCCAGGACCAAGCTCGGGCGTGAAAGTAAGTACTTTTGTAAGAGCCGAAGAGGCTATAAATAAGAGCCGAAGGGGCTATATGTAATAAATGTGTGTGTGGTGAAATTAATGCCCCCCTTCAAGTAGTAAATGCTTGGGTATTTATACTACTTGAAGCACTGTTTAGAAACACTGTTCTTGACACCTTGGGAATGAAGGAGACGACCTATGCCTAGCCTTTGCCTTGGGTGTCGGTACTCCTTGGAGACACCGCTCCTTAATTCCCGGGATAGTGATGTTGCGTAAGTGTTTGTTATTGTCCAATGGTCTAAAGATGTGTCCCTCTTTATCGAGTCTAACGTTTTGTCTTCTTTCGGGTTGGCGTAGTGCGCCCGTCCGGACCCATCCGACCCGTTCGGGTATGGGGCCCATCCGGTATCTACGCGGACATGTCCCCCCAGTATTACTTTAATAGTCGCAAACTATTAGAGTGATACTTAAAAGTGCTCAATTGAAAGGACCGGAACCACCGCTTTTGCTTTCGTCCTCTCCCTCCTTTCTTTTTTGAACGCATTCCTTATGAATATAGGACAAAACCCATAGATTACAGAGGGTTACAACCTCATTACTTGCATCGCCCCTTTCATCTTAGGACTTACTCGTTGGCGCGCGCCCTTGGGAGGGTCAAGATTAGGCCTTGCCAGCTGTGTGACATGTTGCCCCGGCCCAAAGCCCGATGCTTTGCCTATAAATAGCCCACCGCCCTTTTTTACTGCGTGTAAAATCTTGAGCCGAACGTCTCTTCTTCTTTTTGCTCTTCGCGTTTTCAGGTATATACTCCTTCCTTTGTATTTTTGATAATTTGTCCCCTCCGGTATCTTTGAAAATGTCCGAAGAGGATCAAAACGTGGAGGTCGTCCCGCCTGTTAAGTCTGACATGCATTCCTACTCGTCTACCATGACTGCCAAGGATGTAAAGGCTTTGGCCTTCAAGCATAACATTCCTCTAGATTTGCATCCGGTGGCTCTTACTGCTGAATGGACAATGGATAAGTTAACGGATGACTTTATAGGTCTTTACGAACAATATTTTGAGTTTTCTGGAGTTAGGGTGCCATTTTCCACCCTTCTTTTGGCTGTGCTTGACCACTTCCGTGTGCACATCTCTCAGTTAGTACCTATAGGGTTGACTCGGCTGACCCTGTTCGAGCTATATTGTCGGAGTCTACATATCGTCCCTTCGGTGAACTTGTTCCGAGTGTTTTATAAAATCGGCAAACAAGGGGATTGGTTTACCTTTGAGAAGAGGGTTGGTCCGGGATCTGGTGGAAAGATTTTGAACGAGACCTTTTCTGGTTTGAAAGGGTGGAAGAAAAGGTTTTTCTTTCTGGATCGACGAGCTATTCCTCAGGCTATGGCCTGGAGGCATCACGATTCCGACATACACGATCCTCTTCCTACCGATGGCTTCCATGCCTCTGATGTTGTGACATTGACCAATCAAAGCATCGATATTAGACCCGTGCCTTCCGGATTACTTTTTCATGCTGGGTTGGCCACCACTTGGGAGTTCTCTGGATTTCTTCCAGTTTTCAAAGATACCGAGGGAAACGGTAATGACCCATTATTATTTATTTATGGCCCCTTCCCTTTCTCTTGTTGGAGGGTATGCTTTTTCTTTTTCTGAATTGCTTTTCACTTTGCAGTTGTCACGATGTCTGAGTATCTAAGATTTCCCTTCCTGGATGGTGCTACTATTGAGCAGGGTGATGCCCTTTCTGCTCGGGATGCTATTACCCAACGTACCACCGGCCCTTTACCTGTCAACCAATCTCTTCCGGAAAAGACTGCCAGGTTGAAAGAAGTGGAAATTTCTGATCCCAAAATTGTTGCTATCAGGGAAAGGAAAGCCCGTGCGGCCGCTAAGAAGCGAGCCGAAAGAAAAAGAGCTGCTGAGGGTGAAGGTGGTTCGAAGGGGAAGCCGAAGAGGCGTAAGGTTTCTGCTGTCCGTGCTGAGGAGGAGGATTCTACTGAGGAGGCCTCTTCCGCGAGTCCTCTTCGAACTGTGGCACCCAATCCCTCCTTCCTGCTGAAAGATGTTGACGATGCGGGGACTGCCGAGTCTCGAGAAAACGAACATGTCAGCGTCCCTCATCACGATTCTGCTAACACCTCCATTCATAATTATGCTGCCGATCATGACGAGAGCTTCGATGAGTCGGGAGGACACGGAGAGACGATTGAGACTCATCCTGCCGATGAGACCAGACTGACTGAGACTCCCGTTCCTGCCCGGAATCCTGAGAAGACAGCTGTCCAAGACCTTGTTCCCGTGGTCCGTTCTAACCTAGCTGGTATGTTTGTATACCCTTCGGGGTTTCTTTTCTTGTGTATATCCTTTGTGTATTTTCCTAACTTGGTTTCATTTGTTAGGAGATCATGCTGATGGAGCTGAGTCCTCCCGTCCTGTTTCTGTTTATATTCCTGAATGGACCATCCACCGAAGGTCCCGAGTGGACACTCCTGAGGAATGCAGGGAATTATTGACACATTTGGCCCCCCTGTTGTTAGAGAGGAGATGAATGCTTATGATAATAATACTGCCATGGAAAGGGCTTAGTTTAGTATTGCCCGAGGGGCCATGGCTCAAACTGATGCTCTCCTTCGATTTGAAGCTCTTTATGATGCCCATCTAGCCCTAAAAGAAAGATGTGAAGATGTAACTAGGCAACTTGTGAGCACCCGGACGGACTTTACCCATGTGTCTAATTTATACAACACTTTGTCCAACAGATATCAGCAAGTCCGAGGAGAACATGCCGGTTGCGCGGAGAAGTTGATTAATGCTGAGCGGGAGAGAGATGAGTTGAGGGCTGTTAATGCTGACCAAGCCTCTCACATTAAGGAATTGGAAGCTGAACTTGCTAGGAAAGATTCCGCTTTGGTCTTTTCCGACAGGGTATCCAACGAGAGGGCTGTTGAGAATGAGAGGCTTGTGTCTAAACTTGGGTACCTTGAAAAAGAAAAAATAATTCCATTGGGAAGCTCCTTCCTACAGTTGTCAGGCGTCTTTTGAACAGCCATGAGTATAAGGAGAGCTTGTCTATTCCTTTTAACTTAGCCATTCAGGCCGGGTGGGCCAAAGGCTTAGCTGTGAAACGGTCTGAGGAGGACCTTATGGATGTATTGAGGGAGGTCCAAGGTTTTGATCCTCACTCAGATACAAGGATGACTGTCGAGTATGACAAGCTTTTTACCAAGACCTATCCTTTCGTAGAAAAGATTTCCGGTCTTCCTCGTCGGACCGTCCAGGAGCTCCTGAAGATGTATCCTGCTCCTCCTCCCCAAGACGCCCCGACAAAAGTTAATCCATCCTCCCAAGCTCCTGATAGTTCTAAATCTGTGCCCCCAAGGGGCTAATGTGTAATAGATATTTCTGTGTGGACATATATGTAATAAGTAGGTGCACTTTTGATTACTTCCAAACATTGTATTACTTTGTCGAAAGTCTGCTGCGGACTTTCTTCTATTGTGCTTTACATACTTTTTGTTGTGCCTTGTCTTGCTGTGCTTCCCCTTATCTAGTATGTCTTATTTTCATGCGCCTCTTGGCAATTTTACGGTCACTAGGATTTTATTTATGATTATAACCATTATCTGCAGGTCTGTCCTGTTCGGCCGGACTAAACCCCTTCGCCTGACCAGTCCCTGTGACGGGTCCGGATTTATTATGTCCGAAGGGGCGGCCCCTATATCCGGAGGGGCTAAGCCCTTTGGTATGATTTATTAGTCCCTGTTTTTCCCCCCCCCCCCCCCCCCCCCCCCCCCCCCCCCCCCAATCTGACTTAGTTGCTGTGGGTTTACCATATCCGGGGGGCTAGGCCTCGGACATGGTTTATTAGTCCCTGTTGACTATAGGTGTCTGTGGGTTTTTCATATCCGGAGGGGCTAAGCCCTTCGGAATGGCTTATTTGTCCCTGTAACTTAGTTGTCTGTAGGTTTTCCATATTCGGAGGGGCTAAGCCCTTTGGTATGATTTATTAGTCCCTGTGACTTAGTTGTATGTGGGTTTACCATATCCGGGGGGGCTAGGGCCCCCCCCCCCCCCGCCCCCCCTCCCCCCCCCCCCCCCCCCATGCGAAATGGTTTCTTAGTCCCTGTGACTTAGTTTTTGTGGGGTTTTCCAAATATCTGGAGGGGCTAAGCCCCTTCGATATGATTTATTGTCCCTGTGACAGTTGTCTAGGGTTTGCCATATTCGGGTGGGTAGGCCTTCGGTATGGTTTATTAGTCCCTGTGACTTAGTTGTCTGTGGGTTTGCTATATCCAATGGTTATAACAATCATTCATCGGAAAATTGCTCTCCCCATTGAAATTTGGAGTACGAGCTATCACATTCACTAGTTAAATATAACGTGTAGAGATACAGAACTCATAAAATAATAAAACCTACAAATAGCATTTGCGTAAGTTGATCGCGTGCCAAGTCCGAGGAACTATCTTGTCCTCCATTGTTTGCAACTTGTAAGAGCCATTCTCGAACGCTTCTGTAACCCTGTATGGACCTTCCCACTTGGGTCCCAGCTTCCCTTGGTCCTCCACTCTACTGCTCATTCCTTCGATATACAATACTCTCCGGCCTAATTCCGCTTGGGCAAACACAAACGACCACCGCAGTGATACGCGCTTCACTGGCTACCTTTGTACAGAGTAGGATAAAAGGCGGAGGATAGAGATTTTTAAAGTTGGAGGAATTTAGGAATTAAAAGGAGAAGTAGGCACGGATATTTTTGTAGGAGTAGGAGGGATTTTTTTTATTCATCTAAGAGTAGTTAGTAGTTGGAGGATTCACCTAAGCCTTGTTTGGAAAAAAAAAAGAAAAGTCTTCCTTGATGTGAGATATCAGGGATTAAACAAAAGACAACTGTGTCATTACAAGCGCGTTAATATCCTCTTCCTTTCTTTGCACGTCCTTCTTCCCAATACCCCACAAAACCCCCCCTCTTTTTTGTTTTTTTTTTAAAATTAATAATGAAAACAAAATTCATACATTAACTTCTATATACTAAATATAAAATATTATTTAATATTTTAAGGATTAGGTTTCTTTCTAGAAGAAACCGCGAAGTGTAAAAATGCGTTGATGATATGAAGTCAACTATCTAATTTTAATCGTTATTGTCCGAGAGAGTATGTGACCCTGTATGGGCCTTCCCACTTGGGACCCAGCTTTCCTTGATCCTCCACTCTGCTCGCCTCATTCATTCGATACACAAACTCTCCTGGCCTAAATCCCGCTGGGCGTACCTTCTTATTGTAGTACTGTTCCATTTTTGTCTTGTACCTGGCTTCCCGTATGGCGGCTGCTTCCCTTCGCTCCTGTAGTAAGTCCAGGTTCAAACGTTGCTCTTCTTCGTTGAATTCCTCCCTGATCATCAATGTTCGGTAGGACGGCATGCCTATCTCTGCCAGAATAACCGTTTCACTCCCGTAGGTCAGGCTGAAGGGAGTCTCGCCATTGCTTTGCTTGATTGAAGTGCGATGGGCCCACAATACATTCGGCAATTCGTCTACCCATCCTGCCTTTTCCCTTCCTAACCTGGTCTTGATTCCCTCCATAAGGCTTCGGTTTGCCCTTTCGACTAAACCGTTAGCCTGTGGATGAGCTACCGCTGTATTCATCTGTTGAATCTCAAACCTTGTACACCAACTTTTGAAGGGGTCGCTTACCAGTTGTGCTCCATTGTCCGTGACAATGACTCTTGGGAGGCCATATCTGCATATGATGTTGTCCATCACAAAACGGATTATCTCCTTGCCAGTTATCTTGACAAGTGGCTTTGCCTCCACCCACTTGGTGAAGTAATCGATGGCCACAATTACGAACTTAGCTCCTCCTCTGGCCGGAGTTAACGGACCAAGTATGTCCATTCCCCACTGATAGAAAGGCCACGGGGCCATGATGGAAGTCATGAATGTTTTCGGAAGTCTTGGTATCGGGGAGTGAATCTGGCATGAGTCACACTTATCTACCTCTGTCTTAGCGTCTGCATGCATGGTGGGCCAATAATAACCTTGTCTCATTGCCTTCCTTACTACCGCTCTAGGACCCACATGCATTCCGCAAGATCCCATGTGAATTTCCCGAATGACATAATTTGCCTGCAGAGGTCCTACACACCGCAACATGGGGATTAAATACCCCTTTTTGAATAGGACTCCTGACTCCATTGTATATTGGCCTATCTTGGCACGCAGAGCTCGTGCCTCATTTTTGTTCGATGATACTATGCCTTCCTCTAAGAACTTGGTGATGGGAGTCATCCAGTTCTTCCCTTCCTCCTCTACTATAGTCTGTACTTCTTGGACCTCCGTTGACCGTTCACTTAGGACCTTGACCAATATCTCTTTGGTAAGGTGGTGGAATGGCACGGTAGCTAGTTTGCTCAACCCGTCAGCCTTCTGATTATTTCCTCGTGGTATGTTTTCAATGGAGAAGGTCTTAAACTCGGAGATGTACTCTTTAGCTCACATACTGTACGGGACATTGCCTTCCATTCCGGTCTGTCAAGAGTACTGCGGAGACCGCCTCCTTAGATACCGCTAGGTATGCATACAACGTCTCTTTCGGGAAAGGTGGTGTCAACGATGGAAGTGACATGATCAGTCTCTTCATCTGCTGAAAGGCCTCCTCCGCCTCCGGGGTCCATCGGTATTCGTGCTTGTTCTCCTTTGTTATATTTTTGAGTGTGTTGAAGAAAGGGAGGGCCCTTTCGGCTGATTTGGCCAGGAAACGGTTTAAAGAAGCTAGTTTCCCGCTGAGGCTTTGCATCTCTTTCAATGTTTTAGGAGATTGAAGATCTGATATAGCTCTGGTCTTTTTAGGATTCGCCCGGATTCCCTCCGAAGTGACCATGTATCCCAAAAATTTGCCTTCCTCTACTCCGAACGAACATTTTTTGGGATTTAGCTTCATGTTTATCGTCTTCAAGCTTTCAAACGTCTCTGCTATATCAGCCAAGAGACTTTTCTCTTCTTTACTTTTGATTACCATATCATCTACGTATGCTTCCAGGTTTCTTCCTATCTGGTTTTGGAAAGTCGAGTCTACCAGTCTCTGATAGGTGGCCCCTGCGTTCTTTAAGCCGAACGACATCTTCGTATAACAGTACGTTCCTTGTTCCGTGTAGAAGGCTGTCTTTTCTTCGTCCTCTTTTGCCATTTGGATTTGATGATACCCTTTGTAGGCATCCAAGAAACACTTGTACTTGAAACCCATAACCGCTTCAACTTTGCAGTCTATGTTGGGTAAAGGATAATAATCCTTTGGGCAGGCGGAATTCAGGTTCTTGAAATCGATGCACATTCTCCAGGATCCGTCACACTTCTTGACTAAAACTGGGTTGGAGATATATGTCGGGTATTTGACCGGACGGACTATCCCTGCTTTGATCCATTCGGTTACTTCCTTAGTAACTGCCCCGCTTTTTTCTGGGGAGAAGGTTCTTCTCTTTTGACATACTGGATCGAGGGAAGGGTTTACATTGAGAGCATGCTCTATGACCTTCCGAGGGACTCCAGTCATGTCGGCAGGTTCCCAAGCGAACACCTCCATGTTGCCTTTCAAAAGCGTTTTCAGTTGCTCCTTACAGTCCTTGGAGAGTCTTCCTCCAATGGTGACCATCTGGTCTGGAAAGCTTGGGTTGACAATTATCTGCTCGGTAACATCCACACCCTCTTCTTCTTGGGGCGTTTCTTCCCTTATCATCTGTTTCTCTTCTCTGAGTCGGCATTCAGCAATTGTGATTGTTCGAGCGATCAAAGTAGCTATTCCTTTTGGAGTTGGAAATTTGATCATTGAATGAATAGTTGACGGGATGGCATGCAATATCTAGTATTACATTGTAAGGAGATAGTGCACGGATGATTATGAATTTCATTGATGTCCTCCGGCTCAATCCTTCATTCTCGAAGCGTACTTCCAGGTCAATTTTTCCCAAGGGTTTCGCTACCTCCCCTGCGAAACCCACCAAATCCGTTCTAGTTTCCCTGAGTCCGGCCCTCACCCTCTCCGGCAGGTTCTCAAAGCAATGTTCGAACATGACCTCCACCGATGATCCTTCGTCCACATAGACCCGTCTTACAAGATATCCTTCAACCTTTGCTTCAGTGGCTCATCCGACGCATCATCCGTCATAATTGGTGGGAAAGAGATAGGGGTGTTCATCCAAGACTCCGTTGCTTCGCGGTCCTTTCGTTTCTTCTTTTTAGAAGAGTGAACGTTGACCATGTTAATTACCTTCTGCACTAGAGGGTTTCTGTTTTGTCTCCTTTCCACCCTCTGCCTCAGGTCTTTCATCAAGTGATTCAGCTTTCCCGATTCTAAAGTGATTTACAACTGCTTTCTTAATTGGATACAGTCATTTGTGTGATGACCCTTGTCCTGGTGATAATCACAGTATTTGTCTGGGTCGCCCGTCCTTAAAGGATTAGCCACAGGTCTTGGTGGTGGTAACTGCAGTTGCGTTTCCATTGCCAGTATTTCTTTAGGGTACTTTGTCAAGGAATCTAATGAAAGTACCGGTACGGCTCTGTTTGTTTGCTCCCTTTGGGGGTATGGAGCTCTGTAATCTCTGTGTCTTCCTGTATTGAAGTTGTCTCTGGCCTTGTAAGAATTTCTATAGTCTCCCTTTCGGAAATATTTTCCCTAGTTGTTCCGACCGTCTCGGTCGTCTCTTCTGGAAGCTGGAAAAGTCAGTCGTTGGTGGACGTCTCGTGATCCACCGAAAAAGATAATCGACGATGGATGTCTCGTGATTCTCCTGGCGGTAATTCCGCAAGGGCGTACGCCTCCTCGGCCCTTACGAACTCATCTAAACATTTCATCATTTCATCGACCGTCTTGGGCACATTACTAGCAAAACGCTTGGCTAATTCGGGGGACTTAACGGAGTCCATGAATGATGAAATCTTCATAACTTCTAGGACACCAATGATGAATCCTGTCTTCACAATCCATCTTTCTTTGAATGCCGTTAGGGTTTCGTTGGCTTTCCTCACTATCTTGGTGATTTCGTGAGGTTCTTTATAACACGCTTTCCTGGTTGAATATCTAGGGTTGAAAGCCTCTCTCAATTTCCACCATTCATCTATGCTATTGGGGGAAAGGCTTTTGAACCATCCCCTAGCTGATCCATCCAATGTTTGCTGAAACATTCGGCACCATACCGGCATGGGCCATTCCCCCAAGTTCGCAGCCCCCACAAAACTATTCAAATGGTCTGGCGGATCAGTGGACCCGTCGTACAATGCGATGTTGGTTGGCATGCTATATTATGGACCGGAGAACTCGATTATTCTTCGCGTAAAGGGCGTCCTTAATGTTTCTTTGAAAGGCTTACTTAGATCTTCATCATCAACCTCCTTTCCCTTCACAATGCGATCTTCATTGGGGTCTTGGTCTTCTATCTCAAAGTTCAGCCGTATCGGGTTAGCTTTGTTTCGCTTGTTGTGATCTTTGATTATAGACTTCATGGCGGATATGTGCCCTTCGATTTGTTCTTTTGTTAGAGGGGGAGTTCTTTCTCGGTCGTCTTGACCCTCCGGAGCTCCACCTCTAGCGGGACTAGTCATTCTTGGTAGATAAGATCAGGGGTCCCACGGATGGCGCCAATTTGTTTAAGTAATTTACCGTTCTAGAGGAAATAGGAGAGTTCCCACGCTTCTAGACGAGTAATCCACCTAAGTATCTGAAAGTAAGACAGAAAACCCGTTAGCTCGCCCCGGGTGTTGACCCAGGACCAAGCTCGGGCGCGAAAGTAAGTACCTTTGTAAGAGCCGAAAGGGCTTTGAGTAATAAATGTGTGTGTGTGTGTGGTAAAACTGCCTTTCAAGTAGTAAATGCTGGGGTATTTATACTACTTGAAGTACTGTTTGGAAGTACTGTTCTTGACACCTTGGGAATGAAAGAGACGACCTATGCCTAGCCTTTGCCCTGGGGTGTCGGTAATCCTTGGAGACATCGCTCCTTAATTCCCGGGATAGCGATGTTGCATAAGTGCTTGTTATTATCCAACAGTTTGAAGAGTTGTCCTTCTTTATCGAGTCTAACGTTTTGTCTTCTTTCGGGTTGATGCAGTACGCCCGTCCGGACCCGTACGACCCGTTAGGATATGGGGCCCGTCCGGTATATACGCGGACAATACTATGTGTTAATTTAGGTCATGTTTGATCGAATATTGAACTATGTTGCTGGGTTAATTGTTGCATTAAAGCTTCACGGGAATCCCCAATTTAGTGTCAAAGAAATTTTGAGTAACCATAAGCCATAACTGCCCACGTTATCTATAAAAACTATATCTGCTTGCTTGATCATGCAGGTGTTATATCGTATTCCAAGTTACTGAATTCACACAATAAACGAGTCTACCAAAGATTAAATTGTGCCTATACTTAGGGGTTGTCTGCGTATGCATTTTCAAATTTATTATTTCCTCCTGTAAGAATCAGAATTAGTTGCTTTAGGCTAGGCATGGTTAGGTAAAGAAACACTATATTAGCCACTTAATTGAGAGAGTTTTTTGTGTACCTCCTCATTAAGATGGAACAAGGCTTTGGGCCCACTCATTAAGTAGAAAAGAAACACCCCCACATGATCAGTTTTCTTAGACCATGTCCTTACTAGATTATCCAAATCTGATTGTTTTTTACTTTAAATAATCAGTAAAGCTGAATCATAATCGATTTCTTTGAAAATACTAAAACAAATCCTTTTAACTTTGATTCACAGTTGATGCTCTAAACCTGTATCCAAACATCCCTATACCATGTTTGTGGCTTGTTTTAGAGTATCTTTGATGTTAAGTTGTTAACACTAAAAGCTATCACTAACGTAGTTAAATAGTGCAAATAAAGAATCTTAATGTGTGCTTACACTAGATGAAATGCTCAATGTGTACATTGAATCAGTCATAAATAATTCAGAATAAGTTATAAGGCAAATAATAGATAATATAGCAAAACAACATATATCAATATTGGGCTCGTTTCGATGGTATTAGTGAGAAACTTATAAAATTATTATTAAATACCACAGTTTTTTATTTATAAGTTAAGGAAAATGTTAAGCATAACCCTTAGGGCTATGTTTAAGAAGTTCTGATATGCATAAATTGCTTGTACTGCCAACTAACTAAATCTACCACTCCTTGTTGCATGTTTTTAGTTATTAAACGTAGCCCTTCGGGCTACAATTTAGTGTACTTTGAATAAAAAAATCATTTGTGGGGCATTGAAGCAGTAGGAAACAACAATAGTCTCGCATGACTCAATTTTATCAAGTCCATATCGATGGATTTCTGTGGATAGGCAATTAGTGCTGGTGAACAATCAGATGATAATCTACTATTTCTTGAAAAAGAATTGGCCTATGACCGTTGGGCTTAGTCTGTCAACCAACCTCTTTGGTTTTTCATGTTGTTACTCATGGGCGAGAGCTATCAGCCAGTATCTTGAGATTGTGTGCTCTGGAGCTCCATCGGACTATAATCTACTATTTCTTGAAAAAAAATTGTATTTTCTATGAAAAACGTTTTGTTTATCCTACTTGAAAGGACTTGTAGAATTAAGAATTAAAATCTTTTATTTCTACGATGAAACTGCAAAGATTTTACCTTGGAACAATAGAAGACCTTATATTTATGGCGACGCTTATTGATAAAGGCGATCAATGTTTGTTTATGCTATAACAATGATTAATTGTTTTTCTTTTTCCCAAATACTCAAACCAATCACTTTTACTTCAATTCATTGTGATTTGTGACTACTTTAAACGTGCATCCAAACATCCCTGGTACCAAGTTTGTGGCTTGTTTTAAGGACTCCTTTCCTTAGAGTGCCTTTTGAGTTATTGTAAGATCCTTGTATTGCGTCATAGACGCTCGCCGTTGCATACTATCTTAAGATTCACATACTGTCACGATGTGTGTTATTGTTTTGTCTTGTCTCGCACAATAATATTATATGTGGCAAATAGCTCGCTGTTTATTTTGAATAGCTAATTATCCCCTTTCCATGAACTCGCGTAGTCTACATGCATAGGTGCATGTTCTCCTGGGATAACACGCTCATTGCTAAAAGTAGCAAGGTGTCCACAGAGAGAATATGGTGTATTCTGAATGAATAAATCGTATACAGGGCTTCTGAAGTAGTAGGAAACAGCATGATTCTCACGTGATTCATTTCCATTAATTCCATTACTTTAACTTATTTGAAAGGCCAAGTAGAATTGAGATAAACTGGTCATATACCACCAAAGATCAACAGAACAAATATAAGATTTTAGTTTTCACTACTTACAGTTTGAATTTCTTGGTTTACCTTTTTTACTAGTGCATCTCGAATATATTCTCAGGTTTACCATTTTGTTGTAAACATTGTGCACTTTAGACAGGTAATATGATTGTTTCAATTTTGTAGGGGATTTCCTTTTCAGCTCCTCATTTGATAAAACCGTCAACGTATGGTCCCTCCAGGTATACATCATTCTTATTGAATTTTATACCTGGATATTCCTTGCGCAAATCATATTGATAACCTATTACAAGATCGATTTTGCATTACATGTTGTATGTTCAGTTTTTCATTTTTAGGTTATAATGCCAGGTACATTATTTTTTTGATATATCCTGTCACTAGATTCAGAAACTTGAGACTTGAAGCCCACTCAAAGGGTATAAGCGACTATTGCATTTACTTAGTAGTTTGCACTTATAATTGTTGGTACTAAAAGAACCAAAGTGGGGGGCCATTAAGATTAAAGAGAGGCACAAAAATGTGAAATAAATCAGTTACTCTCTGTATAGGTCATGAACCAGTGGCAATATACATTCAGTTACTCTCTGTTTAATTACATTCCCATATAAATCATTTTATGTTAATCGAGCCCCACACCATGACACAACGAAATTTTCCTCTAGCATCTCTTGTCATTTAATGGTATGATAAATAAAAAACGTGTCCGTAATGTGGATTGTTGCATAATGGTTCAAATTGTGGGCTTGTCACTGTGACTCACATGTTTTCTCTGAGAGATACGTTTGAGACGTGAGTGAGAACCTTCTTTCAGTGTATAAGGATGCATTGAAAGTAATGTCCCTTGGAAACACTTACTTTTGAGATAGATTGGATTATGGCCTGTTGATGTTCCACTTGTTGCAATCTCAAGTTTCTAATCTGGATTGCAGCATCTCGGCAAAATGACACAGCACACATTGTATTGAGGGGCTTCAGTTAACAGCATACTCATTTGTCGTAGAGGTATATAAAGGGATTGTTAGGCAGCAAGACAAGTATATAGTGTACTTTTTTTAGACAAGTATATAGTGTTCTTAAAGACTTAATTCTACAAAACCCAGAATAGAGTAAATTGCAAAAATAGTCCTTGTGGTTTGGCCAAATTGCAGATTTGGTTCGTTAAATTTCGAAATTGCAAAAAACGTCCTTATTTTCAAGGTTTGGTTCCACTTTTGGTCCTTGGTCGACTTGAAATGACTAAAATACCCCTCTGCAATTTGGCCAAACCACAAGGACTATTTTTGCAATAATAAAAAAAAAAATTCTTTTTTTTATTTCGGATTAAATTTAAGAGCAATAATTAAAAAAAAAATTTGAAAAAATTTAAATTTTTTTTATTTCGGTTTCAGTTTACGAGCAATAATAAAAAAAATTAAAAATTTTGAATTTTTTTTATTTCGGTTTCAGTTTACGAGCAATAATAAAAAAAAATTAAATTTTTTTTATTTCGGTTTCAATTTACGAGCAATAATAAAAAAAAAATTTTAAATTAAATTTTTTTTTTAATTCGGTTTCAGTTTACGAGCAATAATAAAAAAAAAATTTAATTAATTTTTTTTTTATTTCGGTTTCAGTTTACAAGCAATAATAATAAAAATTATTAATTTTTTTTATTTCGGTTTCAGTTTACGAGCAATAATAAAAAATAATTTTTAAAATTTTTTTTTATGTCGGTTTCAGTTTACGAGCAATAATAAAAAAAAATTAAATTTTTTTTATTTTGGTTTCAGTTTACGAGCAATAATAAAAAAAAATTAATTTTTTTTTTAATTTCGGTTTCAGTACACGGGCAATAATAAAAAAATTTTAAAAATTTAATATTTTTTTATTATTGCTCGTAAACTGAAACCGAAATAAAAAAAATTAAATTTTTTTAATTCTTTATATTATTGCTCGTAAACTGAAACCGAAATAATTTTTTTTTTAAATTTTAAATTTTTTTTTATTATTGCTCGTAAACTGAAACCGAAATTAAAAAAAATTTAAAATTAATTTTTTTTTAATTATTGCTCGTAAACTGAAACCGAAATAAAAAAAATTAAAAAAAAATTTCTTATAGACTTATTTTTTAATTTTTTTTTTAATTATTGCAAAAATGGTCCTTATGGTTTGGCCAAATTCCAGAGGGGTATTTTAGTCCTTTCAAGTCGACCAAGGACCAAAAGTGGAACCAAACATTCAAAATAAAGACGTTTTTTGCAATTTCGAAATTTGACGGACCAAATCTGCAATTTGGCCAAACCACAA
Source organism: Tanacetum coccineum (assembly GCA_026074375.1). Lineage (NCBI taxonomy): Eukaryota > Viridiplantae > Streptophyta > Magnoliopsida > Asterales > Asteraceae > Tanacetum > Tanacetum coccineum. The sequence continues at coordinate 48,631 of BQNB010027554.1, forward strand.
GGACCATTTTTGCAATTTACTCCCCAAAATATTGTATCATTACATAGATGATCCAACCCCCTAACGCCCCCCCCTTCTCTCTCCGGGGGCGGGATTGTGTATCGTTGCTGTTCTATTACATTGATGGTCAAACTGTGTCCTTGCGAGAGAAACTGATATAGAAATACATGTGGCTACATTATAACCCTACAAGCCTAAGGCTGTGTTTGGGTGTGTTTGGATAGAGGCTTATTGGAGCTTGAGCTTTTAAAATAAGTCGGCTTATAAAATAAGCCTCGTTTGTCACGCGGGCTTATGAAGTCATAAGCCTCTATAAGCCCCAGCCTCATAAAAGGGGCTAAAAACTTTAGCCCGAGGCTTATGAACCATAAATTACATATTTACCCATAAAAATATCTAACATATACCATAAAACTCATTTAATTATGTCCTTTTTAGTAATTTTGCAATAATAACCCCAGCCCATTTGCCAAACAAATTTACAAAAATACAAATTTCAATTTCGGCTTATAATATAAGCCCTAGCCCTAGCTCCAGCCTCAGCTCCAGCTCCAGCTCCATCCCCAGCCCATTTCGCCAAACATACCCTTTGTTTAGGGGCTTATGGGGGCTTGGGCTTTTAAAATAAGTTGGCTTATAAAATAAGTCTTGTTTATCACGCGGGCTTATGAAAGGGCTTTTAAAATAAGTTGGCTTATAATATAAGCCTCATAATAGGGGCTAAAAACTTTAGCCCGGGGCTTTTGAACCATAAATTACTTATATACCCACAAAAATATCTAACATATACCAAAAATTTATCTAATTATGTCCTTTTTAGTAATTTTGCAATAATAAGCCCCAGCTCCAGCCCATTTGCCAAACAAGTTTTAGAAAATACAAATTCCAATTTCGGCTTATAATATAAGCCCCAGCCCCAGCTTCAGCCTCAGCCCCAACACAAGCCCCAGCCCCAGCCCATTTCGCCAAACATACCCTAAATAATACATAAAAAAGACAGAATATATCGTAAGTATCGTTTTCCTATTTGTATAACTTTACTGAGTTTGTGATGGATTAATTAAATACAGGGTTTTAATCATGTACATACATTCAAGGGTCATGAGCATAAGGTCATGGCTGTTCTTTTTGTAGACAGTGAACCACCGGTGTGCATAAGTGCTGATAATGGAGGTGATATTTTTATCTGGGGCACCAAGCTCCCTTTTGAGGAGAAACCTATTAAAAGACTAAATGAAGAAAAAGACTGGCGCTACAGTGGTATTCATGCTTTAGCTGTTTCTCAATCTGGATCTGGATATTTTTATACAGGCAGTGGGGATAAAACAATAAAGGCCTGGTCAATGCATGTAAGACTTACTATGCTATGATTGCAGCTTTTTTTGCTGTTATTTTTTGTTGCCTGTTTGTTTGTTTTCAGGGTATTCATGTCTGCATACATAGTAGACCAAGATATAATGTTAAAATGTCTAGATTTGGATGGATGCAGTGGAATTTTGTCATATAGACTATAATTTGTGATGTTACTTTATGTTTGTCAGGATTATAGTTTGTCATCTACGATGAGTGGTCATAAATCAGTGGTGTCTACATTGGCAGTTTGTAGTGAGGTTCTTTACAGTGGAAGCTGGGATGGAACTATTCGTTTATGGTGTCTAAGTGATCACAGTCCGTTAGCAGTGTTAGGTGAAGAAGCCCCTACCTGTGGCTCTGTTTTATCTCTTGCTGCTCATACCCACACTATTGTTGCAGGTCATGAAAATGGATGCATAAAGGTCTCTAACATCTTAACTCTCTCACCAATTCGTTATCTACGATCAGTGGAACTTTAGGAACTACAGGAAAAATACATGTTTTAACTTCATCTTCTATTTATGAACTGGAGTAACAATTACATTGTTTTCTGTTTCCAGATATGGAACAATGATGTGCCTTTGAGCCCAATATCAGCACACCCCAACTCAATCTTCTCAATTTATATGGAAGGAGACTGGTTATTTAGTGGTGGTTGGAACAAGACTGTTGCTGTACAGGTACATACAAGTATTTCAGTAAATCTAAGTGAGATGATTTTCTTATTATTGTAACGGTTTGTTGAGGTGCAGAAGGTCTCAGGGGAAGAGTCCCGAGTAGATGTCACAGAAATTGGAACTATTTCTGGTGATTCAGTAGTAACTGCCTTGCTTTATTGGCAAGGAAGGCTTTTTGTTGGGCAAGCGGATAAAATAATAAAGGTATGAAACACCATTGCCGTAGAATGTTTTATATAAATGTTGATTGAAAATCAGCCTAAGGGTATGTTACTTAGGACTTGGTAGAAAGAGTGATAGTGTCTACATGAAAGCTTGCAGAAACTTTCAGGAGGAGTTTATGGTTTGATGCTCAATGATAATTTCTTTGAAGCTTGCGGAAACTCCTTTTTACAAATGCTTGTGCAATTTGCTTCTATGTCATTACTTATCACATTAATTTTCAGAATTCAGGAGTTTCCAAATGATGATGGGTTTAATGAAGGAAATGGCAATTTTAGAGTCTATATCTTTTGGGAGGACCTACAAGAAAGAGTTTAGAATAAGCATATAAGTGTAAAATGAAAACTGGCTAAACAAGGAATATTGATAATCCATACCAGCACTCACTTATCGTCACTGCCAAAGTTGTGAAAAGTGACACAAATTCGAGTCCTCATATAGATAATCCATACCAGCACTCACTATGCACCATAAATTTTTTATATTTGCTTAGATTTTTTAAAAAGTAAATAATTAATCAATTAAGTTATGGTAATATTATTCAAAGATTCTAATCGTTTTAAGAGCTCTATGATATCTTTTTCGTCAAAATTTTTGTATTAGTTAGGTTCTACTCTCAATGCTTAGTACTTGGTAGTTATTTAAGAACAACCACTCCAGCACTCTTGTGTCTGATTAGATAGTTTGAGTTAACGGCTTACTAAGGCGTTTGATACATCCCTTCTAAGTCGCAGTGGAAACTATTTGTAGATTGGTTTGATGTGACCAGTTTGGCATGTTAGATGTATATGCTCTGATTGCGATACTTCGTTATATGTATTGGGCATGCAGGATACTTTTTGTTATAGTTCGTAGTCTTTGGTTATACTAGTTTCTCAGATTTAGAGCATACAATGAATAAATGCTCTTAAAATTTGAAACCCCTCTTGTCACTGTCAATTGTTTGCTTCATTGTTTTCCTACCTACATATTAGATGCCATAACTTACCATTTTATTTGGTGAAAGATACAAAGGATTAATTCCTTTTTATGCTTCATTACATCCTTATTTGTTACTCCAAAGTTTGAACTTTAGGAGTATATAATAGTAATTAAGAAAACAGTTGAACTGTTATACCCCTAAGAGATAGCAATGTGCAAATATAATTTGATATTGTGTAGTAATTCTTTTCACTTGAATGAAATTTGGCAGGCTTACAGTTTTGGAGGATGATTCCAAATCTATGTAGGAGATATTTGAGGGGTTTCATTAGTAATGAGCCACAACATTGAGAATCTTATGATAGCCATAAAAGTTCACCACGTTCAGCCGCTACTACTAGTCCAGGTGGCGAACACGAAATTCTCTTGCTATTTGTCGTGGAATGCTGAAGTCAATCTGTGATATCTTAGGCTGTTTGGGAGGATTTGTTTCTGTGATATAACCGTTGAAAAACAGGAATTATATGTTGTATAAAAGAGTTAACTACATTTTTGGTCCCTGATACCGATTTTAGTCCATTAGTTTAATAAGTAACGAATCATGTCCTGAATTGGATGACTCGTAACGGATTTAGTGTTGACTGAGACTAGTTAAAAAACATGAAATGACTAAAATACCCTTCTTTCTTTTATCACTCTTTATTATGATTATTATTATTATTATAACTTTGTTTTTTAATTATAATCACTTTATTAAATCACTTTTATTATTATATTACTATTATTTAAAAACACAAATACATCCAAACACTTCTACAAACAGATATAGTTTCATTTTTAGCAAGTTAAAAGTAAAACTAAGACAAAAACTTTGAAACCAAAAAAAACACAAATATCTCCACTTCTTACACTCTGTTCTCAAGTTTTTTTTTGAGAAGAAAAGGGAAAGAATGGAGTGAAATGGAAATTTTGTGGTGTTCTTGAGTTTTTTTAAATGGTGAAAGCAAGTGGGGTGAAGTGTAAAGGGAAGCAAATACTTCAATTTTTTCTTTGAATACTTTCACTCTATTATTGGGATGAAAGTAGGGACACACCTTTTCCTTCCATTTTCTTTACTCTTATTTACTCTTCTTTACTTTCCCTTCCAAAAGTGAACTCGAGAACAGAGACATAACCCTTAATCTCTATCAAAACACCTAATCTAGTTTCTCATCCCACCCCACATCTCAGCTTCATAACCGCCTCAAACTTACCGAAACACATAACCTTAACTCTTTAATTCAACCACAAACCCACTCATTAAATCCTAGTAAAGCCATAAAAAAATCCTTTACGATCTACATCAGATCCAAAAGTTTTATTTAAGAAATAAACAAAACTCACACTTTCACAACGAAATTATGGCAGACGTTTATGGTGATGTTGACGGTGACGCTAGAAATGGGTGGTTTGAAATGAATTTGGTTAGGGTTTTAATTTTTAAAAATTTAAGGATTTTGGGTTTTATTTCTAGATTGAATGAATTTGTTAATGAGTTAGTGTTGTTTGTGGAAGTGGCATGCAATTAATTAGGTGGAAGTTCAGTGGAAAATGGTGGGTTGTGGTGGGTGTTTGGTGGCGTGGGTGGTGTTTGTTAGTGGGTTGGTGGTGAGGATAATGTTTGGTGGTGAGTAAGGTGGTTGAAGGAGACGTGGTCAGAGGACTATGCGAGGCAGTGGGTGGTGGTTGTGTGTGTTTTGAGATGTTGTGTGAGAAAGATAAAGAATAGAGACGTGGTAGTGACTAGCCGTAGGTGATGGTGGACAGCGGTCGTAGGTGGTGTAGTGGCCGGAACAGGTGGTTGTTGGCCAGATATTTGGAGAAATTGAAAGTAACGAGAGTGAAAGTAGGTGAGTGTTTTTTGTTATAAGAAAGAGTAATGGGGTGTTTTTTTTATCCTGTTTGGATGTGTTATCTTTTTACACAAAATCTCCTTTTTGAATAACCAATTCATGTTTCTTTATTTCCTGAGTATAAATAATGATATAGTAAATGACAATCTTACCCTTCTATTCATAAAAATCCCCAAATTGAAATTCAACTTTTTTGTAAAATCAAACCATAATACTACTGTAATTTATCAATATCATCATAGCTTGAAATGATACAATATTTATCATCCAAAAATTCAAATCCAACTAAAGCGCCGATCCCATTTTAATTTTCATAATTAATAGGGTAAACATTATTTTGAAAAGAAAAAAAATCAATAATCCACAAGTTTGCACCATCTTCTTCATATACGAAGCCATTAATGACCTTGAAGTTCTAGTTCAATGATTGAAAAAGGAAGCGGATAATAAAACCTTAAGGAAAGCAGATCAGAGTGAAGAAGTGACCACCAATTTGAAGGACCGCAATGTTGACGAGAACGCCGATTGTGGGAAGGAGCATGGGTGGAGGAACGACGGTTGGTAAGGTGTTGGCTGGAAGGAGTTTTCTGATGGATGATTGAAGGGTTTGGGTTAATGAAATGAATGAGAATGGAGGATTGAAGGGTAAGAACTTTAATGGTATTTTATGTCTTTGGTACATCCTCGATGGGGATGAGTGAGTTTTTTACACCCTTTTGCATTAAAGAATTTGCTTTGTAACAAGTTAAAAAGAAACATATAATAAAACTGTGTGAGAAAAGAATTGTTATCAAAAAGGATAGCAAGACAAAAATAAACACCCTTTAAGTGTTGTGAGTGGGTGGGTGGGTGGGCCCCTCTTGTATTTTGTTAATTTTTATAATAAAATACATAGAATAACAAAATTACCCTTCTGTTTAACTATCAAAAAAAGTTAAATGACGGTGTTAGTGAAAATGATCAAACATGTTATAGGTCGTCCAATTCAGAACAAGATCTGTTACTTTTAAAACTAATGCACTAAAACTCTTGTACATGTTAAACCATAAAGACTAAAAATGTAGTTATATGATTAATTTGTATTCATCACTATGTCTTGTGGTTGCACCTCCATTTTTGCAACTTGTACTCGCCTAAATGCATCACATGGACGAGATTTATATGATTAATTTGTAACGGTTTGCAACGTGGTAATTTCTGATTGGACGCAACCAAGTCTCACAGATACGCTCCCATTAATGTGTCGTTACCTTGACCATTAAAATTTTAGCATACATATTTATATCGAATATGATAAAGGAACCACTCTATCCCCCCCATTAATGCATAATTTAATTTTAAGTAATAAAACTTATAAAGTTTATGATACAAATATTTACTTCACTCAAAACTTAATTTTAAATAATACATGTTATAAAGCTTATGGTACAAGTATAAATATTCTACAAAGTAATAAAACACAAAGCTTTATACAATTTATATGCCAACAAGTTGATGGTACATATGATTTTGAAACCGGACCGGACCAACAGGTTCAACCGAAAACCAAAGTCACCATCGGTTCCGCTAGCCAATAAAAGCCATTCAAAAACGAAACGGAGAGAACCAGTCATAGGTAAAGACGGGTGGGTCGGACTGGTATCGTTTTTTCCCTGTTAATCAGTTCGTCATTATTATTTTGTTGGCGCCTAGACTTTAATCACAAGGTGCCCGCCGCTGTAACACACAAGTACCCTGCTAGTATTATTAATTTGCTCTTGATTATTATTAAAATTACCACTTAATGTTTCTAACCTGCCATAATTATAGTCTCTTACTTTTACAAGTTTCCAACCCGTCGTAATTACTGTGAAGACATTTATAAATTAAAATTTAGGCATTACAACAAAGAAGAAACTCAATGTATAATCATTATATAAAACTTAAGTAGGTGACTAAAACGACACCGTTTTAATATAGCCTTTTTTGGGGCTCCCAGCTGCATTTACATTGGGCTCCCGAATGGGTTTGACCCGATTTTTTTTATATATACCAACTTGACACACTCACACATACTCGATTCTTCCGGAGTACACTATGACAGACACCCACATACTCTCACCCGATTCTTCCGGAGTACACTATTACAACTCATCACCAAAAATCGCGATTGTTGCTTCTTAATTTTGGGGGTTTTTTGTGGCTTTTGAGATTCGATTATAGCTGATCGACATGCGGAAGTTAAGGTTTCAATTTTTGTGCTTTTTGGTGCCGTATGATTTATGGGAGAATGATTGATTTATGTTTATGGAAGAGGTATAGGTATGCTTTAGGTTATCTTTTTTGTTTTACTTTGGTTATTATGAGTGTTTGACCTTTACCACTGTTTTTTTTTGGTAAAATGGATTACCTCGATAAAATATATTAATCACAAAAAATTAAGTACAATGGAATGTGACTGAAATACCACATTAACCTCAAGTAAAGCTTGAATAACCACTAGAAGTATGTGACATACCAAAATACGAAAAATAGTCTAATACTCTAACAAGCACCCCAATAGGAAAATACCACTCCAAAGAGCAAGAATCACCAAACCAAGCCGACAACATCACACTTGAAGTATAATATGCCATCTGAGACTGCCTCCTTAAAAAACCTTCTCAAGAAAATCCTAATGGGAAAAACCTTGGAGAAGGCTAAAAGAGTACAATTCTCACATGGCACTCCACTATAAGAATATAAACAAAAGAGCAATCACTTCTAAAAGCCCTAAAATCATCCGACAAGCGCATCAATAGCCAAAAAGAAACACAATCAGAATCTATTAATGAGGAAACCAAATGAGAGACCTATGCAACTTCAAACGATGCAAAAAAGCCTCCACAATATTCGTCTTCATGAATTTACATGAAAGAAGCTCGAGACGAACCATAGACTTGACCACATCAATAATTTGAGCTTCCGATCGCTTCTGCTTCTTGAAAAGCTTATAATTATGTGCTTGCCATATGAAGTAGCAAGCAGTCGCGAACACAAGTTTAGAAATAACACTTCCAGCCGACCTTTTCCTTGACAAAGGAGTAAGAAAATACACAATCAAATTCAAGGAGGACGACACATTATAAATTCCATCATAAGTCTTCAGATGATCCCAAACCTGCAAAGAAAAAATACATTCAAAGAAAAGATGGTCATTATATCTTGGGAGGGCAACGTTTTACAAATTGTGGTTGCAGCCAAAATCAGTATATTGCTTTACCTTTGTATTTGCAGACCAATAAAAATTCTAGACAATTTAGAATGAGTTGGTAGATGAGTACGTCAAAGAAATTTTTCTGTGGAAACTAGAAAGGGGGAGGGGTTGAATAGTTTTTACCGTTTTATAAATAAAACTTAGATTGCCGACTTATGCGAATTCAAGAGATATACACAAGTGTATATGATAGCAAAGCAATAAGTAAATAAGTAATCTACGAAGTATAAACAATTAACGATAGGAAAGATCAAACCGATGACACAATGATTTATAGTGGTTCAGCTACGAAACTCCTCTTCGCCCTACTCCACTCCTCAAGTAACCAACTTGAGAGTTTTCTTCACAATGTCAACAAGCTCCCTTTAGATGGAGAAAACCGTACACACCGCTTACACTTTTTCTGGTACTAAGCTCTATACCGAGTTCTACTTCGAGATAGAACCAATCTAACACACTGTGTATTTTGTGGCCTAAATACTAACCTATCATACACATATGATACACACAACACACAACACACAACACACAACACACAACACAAGAGATACAAGATAAATGATTATCACAACCGTGATGACACAACTAAACT
>BQNB010027555.1:2032-57521 GCA_026074375.1 Tanacetum coccineum
GGACATCCGTAGATTATTCTATGGGCGCTTCTCATTCTATGATCCCAGTGTTAATAAAATAAAGGAAGTCAAACATGTTAATTGAGAAAAGAAAAAGGAAAATACAAAAATATTAGGGATAGTTAGTGTACATATAAAAAATGGTGAAAACGGGACTTGTCGAAGCTATTTGATTCTTTGTTTCCCCTTGACGAACACTTAGCTACTTTTCGAGGTTATTAGTCGAGGGGGATCGAGATTCTTAGTTTTCGTAAATGTTTACTTCATAACATTGCGTGAGGACACGGCAATACCTTAGTATGGGGGATTTTGGTATGTGCTTAATTACACATACCTTTTTCCATTAAAAACGGACTTAAATGACCAAAAACAGACAAAAACTGCCAAATATATGTTTGTTTTGCATTTGTATTGTGCAGGAAACGGATATCACACAAAAGGACGAAAAACAAAGCCAAAAACGACAAAACTAAGCACGGAATGGAAATGTGTGAAAAGACAAAGCCAAAAAGTCAACCAAGTCAAAAAGTCAACAGAAAAGTCAAACAGTCAAAGTCAAAGTCAACCCCGACAAAGTCAGAGTCAACTCCGAGAAACTGAAGCAGAAAATACAACTTGAGGGACCTAAATGCCAATTCCCAAAGTTATATTACAAGAAGAAAGAAGACAAGGGCTGATTTTGTATTGTTCTTAAATATAACTCTAAGGGCTGAACTTGCCAAGCCCCTAAAGTTGTATTAACCAAAGGACTGTTTTTGCAAATAGAAATATAAGGTTGAGGGGGCATTTCTGCCAAACCCTCAACCTTGTACCACCTCAAGGACGAAAGTTGCAAACAACTATATATGGTTGAGGGGCCAAAGTTGGCAAACCACCAAACTCATCCCTGTTACCCACAAACCAAATTTCCCGCCCTTTTTAAACCCAAAACCACTCACGTGTCTTCTCCCCACCTTTTACCCTGCATCCCCATCAAAACCCCATGGTTAAACATCCCTCTCCTCCTCCACTACCACCTTGCCCCAATAAAAATTGCCAAGATGGCAATCTCACACAACCCGAGTAGAATGAAGGGTGGAGATGGTGATCCTAAGGTGCACAGACCCAAATCTATGGCTGGGACTTTATTTTCAGGCTTAAGTCTCTCCAAACAAGCACATATGTCTCTTTTTACCTCAGCAAACTAGCACAAGTGAGAAAATTGAAGATTTTTATTTTCGGGTATAAATACCCACCTCATGGGAGGCTATAGGGATCATCTTTTTATCTTTCATTTTTTACTTCCTAGCACTTTTAATCTCAGCTTATAAATTTTTATGTAATCTTAACTTTCATAGTTGTAATCTCTTTGAGTTAATGAAAATTTAAAGTATTTTACATTATTGACTTTCGTGTTGGATTTCTCATTGTTCATTAAGGAAAGTGAGTCAAAAAGGTTCAAATTATTGTATAAACTGAGAGACCTTAAGTGAAGTAAGCTAATTCATAACTTATTCATCATTTAAGTCTTTAAGTCAAAGTTTGACTTAAAAAGTCAAATAAGCAAAAAAATTGGAGCATGGCAGTCATGGAAGGTCATGGGTTAGTGCCTCATGGGAGGCTATAGGTGATAAAATTTAAGCTTTTGGAAGCTTAATCCTACTGCCATAAGCATTGGACCTTATGTGAGCATTTTTCTCTCATTTTTACTTTTTTTTTTGCTTAACTTACTGTAGCATATCTTATTAGGGTTTAATTTTGCTTAAAACTGCTTAATTATACCTATGTATGCTTAGTATGCTAGCTTTGGTAATCCTAGAATGCTTGTTTAAGTTTTAGAGTAAAATTGCAAAAATCTAGCTTGTTATTGCTTATTTAGACTTAGCTTATTTAAAGTGCTTATTGGTTAATAAATTTTGTCTTAAGCTGCTTCAAATAGATTATTGGCCTTCTGTTTTCAAGTTTAGATATTTAAAACCTCCTAAATCAATTTTAAAAGGAAAAATGACTACTTAAAGGGGTGTTTGGGATAACCTTTAAAACGGGTCAAAACAAATTTTGCAATGGGTCAGGTCATTGAGTTTACTTTGTTCATCAATTATAAGTAGTTATAAGCTGTTTTTAATAGTTTTGATAAGCTAAAAGTTGTTTTCAAAAGGTTTGTGTGTCCAAGGTGCAAACTGTGGTAATAGTTTTTTCTTATTTGTGTCTCAAAGACCAAACAAAGTGCTTTTTCTTAGAGCTTATAGGCCATTTAACAAAGTTGTGGGCCCCACTTGTCCCAAAGAACAGCTTAAGGCATATTTTTAAGTTTACAAAGAGTTTTGCTTTGGCTGTTTTTCCAAATAGCTTACACTCAAAAGCTCAATTAGCTTGATTTGAGCTTGCCGGCTTATTGCGTTCTTTATTTCTTGTTGCATTAGGTGTATTAGGTTAGTTTAAATAGCTTTTTAGGATTCTTAGCTTATTTTAAGCTTATTAGAGCTTATTTTCAAATCTGCCAAATTCTCCCCTGGTGCTAAAAACTATTTTGACAGCACCTTTAAGCTGTCCTTAAGCTTATCATTTTATCCCCAATTAGCTTTTTTAGAGAGCTTATAGGGTGTGCTTCTAGCCTCTATAAGCCCAGCCTTTGGCATCCACTTTAAGGGCTTAAAAATAAGCCCTAAAAGTGCCCCAAGGGCCTTTTTGGCCTGCAGCCCAAGCCCATTTTGGCTTATAGCTTATTTGGTTTTTCTGGCTTATTGGCCTGTTTATCTTTGCTTATTTCTGTTTGTGTTGGCTTATTAGGTGTAGGGTAGGACTTATATTTTCTTATTTGTGATTTGCTTCTGCTTATTTGCTTTAAAAAAGCCCAAACAGTTAGGATTTTCATATATGGTATAAAAACCAAGTCTGCCAACTTATTTGGCTTTTTCCAGCTTATTTATAAGCTTTTGTAAAAAATTGTAGTTATAAAAATAGCATATTCTTATGTCCCTTTTAAGTTTGTAAAAAAAAATTTGAAAAAAAAATATAAAGGGGAAAGCAGAGGCCCCGGGTGAGCAAGACTCGAACCCGGGACCTCAAAGCCCTCAACCCTTTATAAACCCAACACCACTACCGCTGTGCTACAATAGCTCATCCGGTAGTGGTTTGTTGGATTTATTAGTTTATGTGGGGGTTATGCCCCTTTTTGGCTTTATAAGCCTGTTGGGCTTATTTTTGACAGCTTATTTATAAGCTGTCAAGAACATCATATTTTTCTAGACCGTCACACTTTCAAGTATTTTTTGTAAATTTTTCAGATTTTTATAAAATCTTTTAGTATTTTTTATAATTTATTTTCTTTTTAAACTTTAAAAAATCATAAAAAATAAAATATTAATCAGAAAAATATAAACTTTTTTTTAAAAAATTTTCTTTTTTCATATTTTTTGTAGGAAAAATATTAAAACTTCTGTAGGGTTAATTTTTAAAAATTTTAATTTCCTAAAGAAGCGGTTTTTTGAGGATTCAAACCCCGTTTTTCTTTTGACTCGTTTTTTGTCCAAACGAACTCCGTTTTTAGTCTAGTTTTTTTTAAACTTCGTTTTTAGTCAAGTAGAATCTATTTTTAGTTTAAACATTGTTCTAGGGTTAAAATTGCAAAATTTAGGTTTTTGACCCTCGTTTTTCGTGCCCGTTTTAGGTTTTAAGTTATATAGCTTTCGTTTTTAGGGTTTTATTTAATCGTTTTTGCATTTTAATTAGAAAAACAAAATCCAAACTCTTTCTCATTCAAGCATATATCGTCAATCCGTCATTCGATTTTCCATTCAAGCCTCGTTGGGACATAACGACCCGGGAATCATACTTCCGGTTACGTATATATTTTATTTAGTGAATTTTGACTTCTTGCCTTGGTCAAAGGCAATTGGTTGAGTGTTTGCTTATATATTATATATATATTATTGACGAATCACTGCTCAAAGCATCAGCGACAATATTTGATTTCCCCGGGTGATAACGAATCTCACAATCGTAATTACTGAGCAACTCTAACTAACGACCTTGCCTCATGTTCAGCTCCTTCTGATTAAGAATGTGTTGTAAACTCTTGTGATCAGTGAACACCGTACACTTGGTATAGTACAAATAGTGCCTCCAAATCTTTAGAGCGAACACTACTGCTCCAAGTTCTAAATCATGAGTCGTATAGTTATTCTCATGAATTTTCAATTGGCGTGATGCATAAGCAATCACCTTCTCTCTTTGCATCAATACAGCGCCCAAACCTTTAATTGAAGCATCGCAGTATGCGATAAAATCTTCGCTTCCTTTAGGTAAAGCCAGAATTGGTGCACTACACATCTTCTGTTTCAACAGTTAAAACGATGCTTCTTGTTTGTCGCCCCAATCAAACTTGACCTTCTTCTGAGTAAGCTTGATCATTGATTTGGCAATCTTCGAAAATCCTTCAATGAATCTTTGGTAATACCCAGCAAGACCTAAATCTGACGAATCTCCGTTGGTGTCTTAGGAGATGCCTAATATTTGATGGATTCGATCTTGGCGGGGTCCACGTAAATGCCTTGACTATCAATCACATGGCCTAGAAATTATACCTTAGGAATCCAAAATTCACATTTAGAGAATTTAGCATACAATTCCTCTTTCTTAAGCAATTCCAAGATTGCCTTAAGATGTTCTTCATGTTCCTTCTTGTTCTTTGAGTAGATGAGGATATCCTCAATAAAGACGATCACGAATTTATCCAAATATGGCTTGCACACGCGGTTCATGAGATCCATATAAATATCGCCGGTGCGTTCGTCAAGCCAAATGGCATAACTTGGAACTAGTAATGACCATATCAAGATCTGAATGCCGTCTTCGGGATATCTTTTTCTCGTACTTGAAGTTGATGATAACCAGATTGTAGGTCTATCTTGGAATAAACACTAGATCCATGTAGTTGATCAAAAAATCGTCGATCCTTGGGAGTGGATAACGATTCTTCACCGTCAGCTTGTTTAATTCCCGATAGTCGATGCACATTCGAAATGATCGATCCTTCTTCTTGACAAACAAGACCGGTGCTCCCCAGGGTGAGGAACTAGGTCTTATGAAGCCTTTGTCAGGAAGTTCTTTCAGTTGTTCCGACAACTCTTTCATTTCGGACAACGCTAACCGATAAGGCGCCCGTGCTACAAGTGCAGCACCAGGTACTAAATCGATTCGAAACTCTAATTGTCGAGTTGGTGGAAGACCCGGCAAGTCTTTGAGAAATACTTGACATGATCGAAAAGACAATGGAAGTATTCAAGGGATTACTAATCTCGGTATCTTTGGGGATACTTTCTCTACTGCCTATCCCATTTGGAAAAAATGTTTAAAGCGTGTGAAACACCAATTTGTCCCTAAATTGGGAGAATAGCCATATTATGATAAAAAGGCAATGTTCTTGGACAAAACAAAATTTCTAAGTCAGGAATTGGAGGTCGATCTTGCTAAAGTTGAAGTTATATCCAACTCCCTCACCCGACACTATCAGAAGGGTGTCCGTAGTTTTTCTTGGGCCATGCCGGTTTTTTACCGACGTTTCATATAAGACTTTTCAAAAATAGCCCGCCTAATGACTCACCTGCTTGAAAAAGAGACTCCATTTTTCTTCTTAAAAGAGTGTATCAAATCCTTTAATACACTTAAAAGAAAATTGACCGAGGCTCCAATTTTAATTGCTCCCGAATAGGCAACTTTTTTGCCCTATGAACTAATGTGATGCAGGCGACTTGCAATTAGTTCCAGTCCTAGGGCCATGAAAAAACAAGCATTTTCCAACCACTTCACTATGCCCAAGCAAAACAATGACCGAATAGCTCAAGTACACTACAACTACGCCGAAAAAGAAATACATGCCGTAGTGTAACTCTTTGAGAAATTCCGTTCATATCACCATTTTGTTCCAGAAGCAAAGAGGGGGGGGGGGGGGGGGGTTATACCGTACCATTCTGCTATATAAGTATCTCTGTTGCTAAAAAGGTGGATGCTAAGGTCAAATTAATGCTGTAGATCCATTTGAGCTCCAAGAATTCGATGTTGAGATCCAAGACAAAAAAGGAGCAGAAAATCTAGCCGCCGATCATCTCCCCAGACTTGAGAACCCTCACCAAAATGAGTTTGAAAACAACGAAATCACGGAAACATTTCCACTCGAAACTCTTGGATTGGTTGCTCTTTGTGATGATAATACCCCATGGTTTGCAGATTTCGTAAACTACCATACGGGGAACTTCATTGTCAAGGGAATGTCGTCCCAACAGAAA
The DNA here is from genome assembly GCA_026074375.1 of Tanacetum coccineum. Lineage (NCBI taxonomy): Eukaryota > Viridiplantae > Streptophyta > Magnoliopsida > Asterales > Asteraceae > Tanacetum > Tanacetum coccineum. Next base: position 8,299 of record BQNB010027555.1, read on the forward strand.
AACAAGTTTTACAAAGATGTCAAACATTATTTCTGGGACAATCCCTTTCTCTATTCAAGAATTTAATGCGTACGAAGGTAATTAGGCTTGTGTTCTCGGGCAAGAAGCTTTGACATTCCAAAGCTTCACAGTGGACCCACCAGGGGACACTACGGTGCCAATTACACCGCGAAAAAAGATCTTCGATCAAAGAAAAATAATGGCCTAACAATCTTGACAGGGATGTCCCAAGAACTTTTGTTCACCCGAATGTGACATTTGTCAACGTCAAGGCCAAAATTTTGCAACGTAATGAGTTCCACAAAACTCTATCCAAGTTTGCGAAATCTTTGACATATTGGGCATTGATTTTATGGGCTCGTTCCCCGTCTTCAAGAGGGACAAATATATACTCGAAGGCAGTCGATTGACTTTCAAAATGGGTTGAAGCCAAGCGCTCGCTCCCACCAATGATCCCAGTGTTTTGCAAATTTCTTAAAACTCTCTTCTCCAGATTTGGTGCCCCTCGAGCAATCATAAGTGATCGCGGAACCCATTTTTGCAATGACCAGTTTGCAAAGGTCATGCTTAAATACGGATCACATCATCGTCTCATCCAATCCAGCTTACACCCACAAACAAGTGGCAGTGTTGAGGTATCCAATCGCGGTTTGAAAAGAATTCATGAAATGACCATAGGCGAAAACAGTGCCTCTTGGTCGATAAACTAGATGACCGCACTTATGGAGCCTTCCGTACAGCATAACAAACAAACCCCATCGGTGAACACCTACAAGCTTGTATATGGAAAGGCATGTCATCTACCGGTTGAGTTGGAGCACAAAGCTTACTGGGCCCTTAAGCATACAAACTTTGATATCAAAACCGCGGGTGATCACAGAAAAGTTCAGCTCAACGAACTTAATGAACTTCGTGATCATGCCTATGAAAACTCTTTGATCTATAAAGAGAAAACAAAGAGAATCCATGACTCCAAGATTAAAAATCCGTTTTTCAAACGTCGGTGATCGAGTCCTCCTCTTTAACTCTAGATTAAAGATTTTCTCAGGCAAGCTTAAGACCCGCTGGAGTGGACCATTCACTGTAACCCAAGTTTTTCCATATGGCACTGTCGAGTTATCCCAAAACTCCGGGCCAAATTTAAAAGTGAATGGTCATCGTTTGAAGCACTACTTTGGGGGGGGGTACGTATCATTAATTGGTATTCCCTCCGGAATCTCCAGACGTTTCCCCATTGGAACCAATAAAATTCGAGGACGACAAGCGATTAGCGGACCTTAAACAAGCGCTTCGTGGGAGGCAACCCATGCTTATCCATTAGAATATTATGTATAATGCATAATGTTTTTGAGTGAGATCTTAACCTCTTCCATTACCCTGTGTTTGTTCAGTGTTTCCCTGAGTATTTTGTGTGTTTTGTATGTCCAAGATTTCCCGGATTGTGAAGACTCTCGTGCTCGCAGTTTTACCCTTCAGAGTTTCACATCCTCAGCTTCAATTTTGGAATCCAATATCCTAATCTATCGACTAACATTTTATCTTTTGGCACACTTCAAAAACGGCTTAGATTTACATAGGTACCCTTTTAAAACATCGAGGACGATGTTTAGTTCTAGTATGGGGGGTATCATCGATTTTGATTTACCTGCCAGTCGATGTTGTCCGTAATCCTGTTATTAATAACCCACTAAAATTTTCAAAAAAAATGAAAATAAATTAAAAAAATTTTCAAAAATAAAATAAGTGTTTTGTCACAGTTTTTGACTATCCAATTGGGTAGAAAGAGAATACAATTATTTGACTCGATCGGGCGTGTCGCGACCCTATCTTTGTCCCTAACCATTTAATAAACAGGAAGTGTTTATTAGGCTAAGCATTTCGCGGTTATCCATTTTATTAAGGATTTTTAAATTTGCGAAGAACGAGAAATGAAATGTTTGATAACAATAGGATGCTAAACAAGGATTATTTGGAAATCTTAAAAGCTTATAAGTGTAACTCGTCGCTTTTTCTCCCAGAAGCTCTTAACCTGACTAATAAACCTGCTTAATTTTGCTTTAACTTTAAACCGACATTTTCTAAAAAGAAGCTCTTTCGGAAACGAAAATATTCATCTTAGTTCAGCTTTATACTTGATTTTCTAAAACGAAATTTTCTCTATTAAGGAAAATATGCTGCAAAATGAAAAAAAATAATTAAAAAATAATTAAAAAATAATTAAAAAAATAAAAAATAAATAAATAAATAAATAAATAATATAAACTGTGGGCTGATAAAGGTTTACTGCATCTTGCCGACTCACAACCGATGTTGCAGTCTTCAAAACAAGGCCCATAGTGAGATAATAAATGCCAAAGTGCATTCGTAAGTGTTATCAATAAGAAACCGTCGTCAGACTAAGTCACTACATCTTGTCGGAGGGCCGTTGGCCGATGTAGTAGTTCATGTAAAGATGACTGTATAGAGTATATAGCAATAAATGAAAATTTAATGGTTAAATTTCTTTCTGTTTCTAACTCAAGTATAATTTTGAACTAAGAATAGCTTGCTTTAAGACTTTAAAAGTTGTTGGTCGTCGTCGGTAGATTATTTCGATTAAGTATTCTCCGTGGGGTATCAAAAACCTAGGTACTTAGCTGATGAGGCTGGGACGTTCTGGGAAGAAAGGTCGTATACAAGGAAATAAATCCTACCAATGAATCAATAAACTTATGATGTGTTTGCGTGGCTTTGAGAAGTATGTTTTTATTTAGCGGTAAATCTAAGAAATTCGCCAAAAGGATGGAGTATGCCAGCTATTACATTGTCAAAACATTCTCCGTATGGTCTCAACCTGAATAACCTAGTCGAACACAGGCTGATCTAAATCGAGAATATGCAAGCTGGTGGTGATCTAGACTTTTACCCAGAAGTCTTACATAAATATCGTTATGCACATAAACTCATTCTACTTTTCTAAAATTGGCCGATCTAAATTTAACTTAAAATTAAGCACAAAAACTTCAAATAGATATAATTGTCGGGAGCAAAAAGATTGACAAGTTCATAGGCTATAAGTAGTGTAAGCATCTTTAACTGTACTTAACGGTGATTTTTGGTTTTATATCACGCTTATGGAGCATGGGACTAATGAAAAATCAGTGACGATATAATTTATCCGTCAAGGACAACCGTAGATTATTCTATGGGCGCTCTCTCATCTATGATCCCAATGTTGATAAAAAAAAGGAAGTCAAACAGTAGTTAGAAAAGAAAAGGAAAATCCAAAAAATTAGGAAGGTTAGTGTAACATACCAAAAAATGAGAAAACGACTTGTCGAAGCTATTTGATTCTTTGTTTCCCCTTGACGAACACTTAGCTACTTTTCGAGGTTATTAGTCGAATGGAATCGAGATTCTTAGTTTTCGTAAATGTTTACTTCATAACATTGCGTGAGGACACGACAATACCTTAGTATGGGGGATTTTGGTATGTGCTTAATTACACATACCTTTTCCATTAAAAACGGACTTAAATGACCAAAAACAGACAAAAACTGCCAAATATATGTTTGTTTTGCATTTGTATTGTGCAGGAAACGGATATCACACAAAAGGACGAAAAACAAAGCCAAAAATGACAAAACTAAGCACGGAATGGAAAAGTGTGAGAAGACGAAGCCAAATCAAAGCCAAAAGTCAACAAAGTCAAAGGGTCATCAGAAAAGTCAAACAGTCAAACAGTCAAAGTCAAAGTCAACCCCGAGAAGATATATCAGAAGAAAATAGTAAACTGAGACAAATTGTGACCAAATTCCAGAAATTATATTACAAAAAGATAAAAGATAGGGGATGAAATTGCTATTTATTGGAAATACAACTTTAGGGGGCATTTCTGCCAAACCCCTAAAGTAATATTACAAAAGGGACTGATTTTGCAATTAAAGATATAAGGTTGAGGGGGCATTTCTGCCAAACCCTCAATCTTATATAACCATAAGGACTTAATGAGCAAGGGTGCTTATATCTTTGAGGGGTTAAAGTTGCCAACTAGCCAAACCACTCCCCTGTTACCCCCAAAACCAAATTTCCCGCCTTACAAAACCCAAGAACAAGTCACGGGTCTTCTTCCCCTCTTTACCCTGCAACACCAACTACACAATGGATAAACCTTCACCCTCACCTCCACTACCACCTCTACCACAAAAAGTTGCCAACCTGGCAAACCTCACCATTTTCGAGCTAAATTGAGGGTCAAGATTGTGATCCGAGGATACACAGACTCAATCAAGGGCCAATACTTATTTTGAGGCTTATTACTCACTAGAGAAGCACAACTGAGCTCTTTTACCTCAGTAAAGAAGCACAACTCCAATGAATTGAAGATTTTGGGGTTCGGGTATAAATACCCACCCTTTGGAAGCCATGACGATCATCTCTCAATTTAGCATTTTTTATAATTTTTATGTTTCTTAGTTAAATCCAGCTTGTACTTTCAATTTAATGTACTCTTTTTTATTCAAGTTAATGAAAAATCAAGTTTTTCTCAATATCTTATTGCTAGCTTAATTTTTGTTCTAACTACTGAAAAAGGGTTCTCATATGATTTAAATTCATTATATAAGCGCTGAAAGCCTTAACTTCTTCAAGCTTTATTTGGTTTAAGTTAAAAATAAAAGGTTTGACCATAAAAGTCAAATAAGCAAAAGCATGGAAATGCCAATTATGGATGGGCATTGGGTTATTTGGATTCAGAAATCAATGGACTTAGGGGATAATTAGGTTAGTTTTAGGTTCCTTTACTCTTGGACTTTTATTAGTTTTTATTTTAATTTTCTGCATTTTTTTAGTTACTGTGCATATGCTTAATCTCAGCTTATTTATGCTTATTGTTTGTTTACATTTGCTTATTTATGTTTACTTACCATGTATAAGTATTTGTCTTTAAGCATCTTGGCCTAAATCACCCAATTCAGCCCTCATATAGCAAATTCAGAAAATAAGGGGGTGTTTGGATTAACACCCTAAAACGGGTCAAACCAAGTGTAAAATTTATATGGGTTGATAAGCCAGCTTTGAACACCCTCATTTAAGGTTTTTAATCAAGTTTAAAAGTTTCTTAAAGTAAAAAATGCAGTTTCATGGTGTTATCTATAAGTAAAATAAATTTGTCATGATTAAGAGAAATCTAATTTAGCTTATCTGATATAGACTTTGTTGTTAGAATTTAAGAGTTTGTTTTGAGTTGTTAGGGTGTTAGAATGCAGTAGGATAAGCAAATTCTTGGTTTTCTTTTGTATTATGCATTAGAGCATTTTGCCTTTAAGATCTTCTTGATTTTAAATAGTCAAATTCAGCAGCTCATGTTTATAAGCCCTCCATAGTTTTAGGTTTTGAATTTTCATCTATAAGTTCACTTTGGTCCTACTTACCTCAATTTTTATACTTTATATTAGGGTTTTTAGAGCTTATTTCCAGTCTTAATTTTAAGCCTACCAATAGGCCCATTTGTCCTCTTAAAAGAAAAACCAAAAAGCTTGTAAGCCTGTGCTCCACAGCCACATGTTTCATTCAGCTCTCTACTGCTAATCTTGTGTTTTTAAAGTCCCAAAGCATTTCCGCTTATTTGTAGCATTTGGCCATACCATTAAGTTGTGGCCCCAATATCCCCACAGGGACCCATATTGAGGGCTTATTTATAAGCCTAAAGTGTCTTAAAGGGCTGTTTTGGTTTTTGTTTTTTTCGCCCGTGTGCAAAACGCCCAAACGTTGGGCACAATCAAAACCTTTTTTCTTGGCTTATTTATGACTAAAATTTTAATCTTTTTGCACTTTTAGGAATAATTAAGCTAATCTTTAAGACCCTGCAAGCTTTAAGCTTAGGACCCCCTTTTGAGTGCTTATTTATAAGCCAAAATGTGCCTTCATTGTCTGTTTCGTAACCATCTTTAGCTTAAGTGCTTATTAGCTTATATGAGCTTATGGCTCATTAGATTTTCTTAATTTTTGCTTAGAATTACTTATTAGCTTTAGGCTTACGCCTGTGATAGCTCATTTGTGCTTTTTAAGTGCTTATTGAGTTTTTAAAAAGCAAAGCGTGCTAACTTAAAAAGTTAGCATTAATAAGCACTTTTTGGCTTATTTTTGGTGCTTATTGTTTTCAAATGAAATCCACATAGCTTATAGCCTGTCCCTTTTCCTTTGTGCCGTGCTTATTTTCCTTTTACTTAAGCTTAAACTGCCTTAAAAAGCCAAAAAGAAAGGCTCTTATGCCCTTTGTCATCGTAAGCATCTGTCTGTTTGTTTTAGCTTTTTCAGGGCTTATTTGTAGCTTTTATAAAAAAGTGTTTTTTTAAATGCTTATTTTCGTGTTTTATTAAGGTGTGTAAAAAAAATTGCAAAAACAAAAACTGTTGGGAAGGAGGAAAGCCCCAAGTGAGCTAGGGCTCGAACTCGGGACTTCTACCTCCCTCAACCAACAATTTTAACACAACACTCACAAAACCAACAAGCGCCCTTTGGGACTTTGCGTTAACTCATTGGCAACCAAAAATAACTATAAGGACGTTTTAGTATAATAAGCCTATAAGCTGTTTAGGCTTATTTACTGCTTATTAAATAAGCGCAGCCCAGTTTAAATTTACATAGGACTGTCATACTTTAAAGCTGATTATTGAAATTTTTTCCTATATTTTTTTTATCACATTTAGTATTTTTTATAATTTATTTTCATTAAAAGTTTAAAAAATTCAGAAAAAATAAAATAATTATCAGAAAAATATAAACTTTTTTTTTAAATTTTTTTTTCTTTTTTCATATAGTTTCTAGGAAAAATATTAGTTTTTGTTTAGGGTCATTTTTCCAAAGTTTCATTTTTTAAAGAACGGGATTCGTCTCCGTTCTTCTTTTGACTCGTTTTTGGTCTTAACGAACTCCGTTTTTAGTCTAGTTTTTTTAAACTTCGTTTTTAGTCAAGTAGAATCTATTTTGAGTTTAAAAATTGTTCAAATGGTTTAATTGTAGTAATTTAGGTTTTGACCCTCGTATTTTCGGCCCAGTTTTAAGTTTTAAGTTATATAGCTTTTCGTTTTAGTTTTTATTAATCGTTATTTGCATATTTAACTTGTAGAAATAGAAAACCAGGTCATAACTTAGTCCATTATTCAAGACATCAATCAACAATCCGTCATACCGATTTTCCATTCAACCTCGTTGGGACTGAAGACCCGGAAATCATATTTACAGTACACATATAATATTTTAATTTGTAAACTCATGACACAATCCTTGGCTAAAGTAATTTGGTTGATTTTTGCTTTGTGTTAATATATATATATATATATATATATATATATATATATATATATATATATAAAAAACTTATTGATCGAATCATTTTGGTGCCTGCTATAAGCTGCCTGTGCGTAGGGGATGCAGAAAGCTACGGAGTTAAGCGTGTTGACAAAGAGGCCATCACATACAATCTGGACCACAAACTTTGAGATACACGGCATTACAATCATATTACTGCGAACAGAATTCGACGTCATTAAATTAGCAAGTGAAGAATACTCGCAAGAAGTTCTAGGTTTTTCTGATTTAGTTGCATACGTAATCCTTAACCTTTCTCCGAATTACGATCCAATTGTTTTAAATTCTTCACCAACACTAACTCCCTTCGGGGATAGTGATTTTCTCCTTCTCGAAGAAGCCAACGCTTTTATAGCTATCAATGACGAGCCAATTTCATGGGAAATTGATGCTACTTACTATGATCCGGAGGGTGACATTCTTGTCCTCGAAGCACTTCTCAATAGTGAACCGTTACATCCTTTTCTGAATCATAAAGATTATTCGCCTGGAATCCGGAAAGAACTCAAAGTTGTTGAAGCTAAAACCGTTAAATCATCAATTGATGAGCCTCCCGAGGTTAAACTCAAGGACTTGCCACCTCATTTAGAATACGTATTTTTGGAAGGCGACGAAAAGTTGCCCGTCATAATTTTGAAAGACTTGAAGGATGAGGAAAAGGCAGCTCTTATCAAGGTTCTAAAGTCCCACAAGCGAGCCATCGCTTGGAAACTCTCCGATATCAAGGGTGTTGATCCAGAGTTTTGTACTCACAAAATCCTTATGGAAGAGGACTACGAACCAACAGTTCAGAGTCAAAGACGGGTAAACCCAAAGATCCATGACGTCATCAAAAAAGAGGTTGAAAAACTCCTTGACGCCGAATTAATTTACCTGATCTCTGATAGTCCATGGGTAAGCCCGATACACTGTGTACCAAAGAAGGGTGGCATAACCGTCGTCAAGAATGATGATAATGATTTGATACCAACTCGATTGGTCATGGGGTGGAGAGTGTGCATTGACTATAGGAAGTTGAATGAAGCCACCCGAAAAGACCATTTCCCATTACCCTTCATGGATCAAATGCTCGAAAGACTCGCGGGAAACCAATACTATTATTTCCTCGATGGCTTCTCGGGTTATTTTCAGATTCCTATTGACCCAAAGGATCAAGAGAAGACAACATTCACTTGCCCATACGGAACGTTCGCCTATCGTCGCATGCCTTTTGGGCTATGTAATGCACCCGACACGTTTCAACGATGTATGATGGCAATATTCCATGACATGTTCAAAAAGACAATGGAAGTGTTCATGGATGACTTCTCGGTCTTCGGAGATTCTTTCTCTACATGCCTATCCCATTTGGAAAAAATGTTAAAACGGCGTAAAGACACCGATTTGTCCCTAAATTGGGAGAAAAGCCATTTTATGGTCAAAGAAGGCATTGTTCTTGGACAAAAATATCTAAGTCCGGAATTGAGGTCGATCGTGCTAAAGTTGAAGTTATAGCCAAGCTCCCTCACCCGACTACTGTCAAAGGTGTCCGTAGTTTTCTTGGGCATGCCGGTTTTTACCGACGTTTCATACAAGACTTTTCAAAAATTGCCCGTCCAATGACCCACTTGCTTGAAAAGGAGACTCCATTTTTCTTCTCAAAAGAGTGTATCGAATCCTTTAATACACTTAAAAGAAAATTGACCGAGGCTCCAATTTTGATTGCTCCCGACTGGGACTTGCCCTTCGAATAGATTATTGGCCTTCTGTTTTCAAGTTTAGATGTTTAAAACCTCCTAAATTAGTTTTAAAAGGAAAAATGACTACTTAAAGGGGGTGTTTGGGTTAAGCTTATTTGCGGGTCAAAATAGGTCAAAAGTTCACAAAGATGTTTTGGGTCTGTTTTTAATGTCTAGCTTATTTAGTGGCTTGTTAATAAGCCAAAGTTTTTGCCAAATTTCTTAGAATCTCACCTAAAAGGCTTAACAGCCCTTTCCATAAGCTCACCAAGAGCTTATTTGTGTCCCAAAGACCAAACAAAGTGCTTTTTCTTAGAGCTTATAGGCCATTTAACAAAGTTGTGGGCCCTACTTGTCCTAAAGAACAGCTTAAGGGACTTATTTTTAAGCTAAGAGTTGGCTTTTGGCTGTTTTTCAAACAACATTAAGCTCAAAAGCTCAATTAGCTTATTTGAGCTTGTGGCTTATTGCTTTTGCTTATTTCTTGTTCCATTAGGTGTATTAGGTTAGTCTAAATAGCTTTTTAGGATTCTTAGCTTATTTTAAGCTCATTAGAGCTTATTTTCAAATCTGCCAAAAAGGCTCCCCTAGTGCTAAAGACTGTTTTGACAGCACCTTTAAGCTCTCCTTAAGCTTATCATTTTCTCCCCAATTAGCTTTTTAGAGAGCTTATAGGGTGTGCTTCTAGCCCCTATAAGCCCAGCCTTTGACATCCACTTTAAGGGCTTAAAAATAAGCCCTAAAAGTTCCCCAAGGGCCTTTTTGGCCTGCAACCCAAGCCCATTTTGGCTTATAGCTTATTTGGTTTTTCTGGCTTATTGGCCTATTTATCTTTGCTTATTTCTGTTTGTGTTGGCTTATTAGGTGTAGGGTAGGACTTATATTTGCTTATTTGTGATTTGCTTATGCTTATTTGCTTTAAAAAAAAGCCCAAACAGTTAGGATTTTCAGAATTGGTATAAAAACCAAGTCTGCCAACTTATTTGGCTTTTTCTAGCTTATTTATAAGCTTTTGTAAAAAGTTGTAGTTATAAAAATAGCTTATTCTTATGTCCTTTTTAAGTTTGTAAAAAAAAAATTTGAAAAAAAAAAATATAAAGGGGAAAGCCAAGGCCCCGGGTGAGCAAGACTCGAACCCGGGACCTCAAAGCCCTCAACCCTTTATAAACCCAACACCACTACCGCTGTGCTACAATAGCTCATCCGGTAGTGGTTTGTTGGATTTATTATTTAAGGGGGTTTTGCCCCATTTGCTTTATAAGCTGTTGGGCTTATTTTGACAGCTTATTTGATAAGCTGGTCAAGACAGCTTATTTTTCTTAGGACCGTCACACTTTCAAGTATTTTTTGTATATTTTTTTAGATTTTTATAAAATCTTTTAGTATTTTTTATAATTTATTTTCAAAATTTTCTTTTTTCATATATTTTGTAGGAAAAATATTAAAACTTCTGTAGGGTTAATTTTTAAAAATTTTAATTTCTAAAGAACGGGTTTTGACCCGGTTTTTGTTTTGACTCGTTTTTGGGTCAAACGACCTCCGTTTTTAGTCTAGTTTTTTTTAAACTTCGTTTTTAGTCAAGTAGAATCTATTTTTAGTTTAAAATTTGTTCTAGGGTTTAATGTGCTAAATTTAAGTTTTTAACCCTCGTTTTCCGTACCCGTTTTAGGTTTTAAGTTATTTTACTTTCGTTTTTAGGTTTAATTAATTTGTTTTTGCATTTTTAATCTTAGAAATAGAAAAATCAATCATAATTTAGTCATATTCAAACACCGATCATCAATTCGTCATTCGATTTTCCATTCAAGCCTCGTTGGGACATAACGACCCGGGAATCATACTTCCGGTTACATATATATTCTATTTTGTGAATTATTATCCAATCCCTGGTCAAGGGTATTGGGTTGATTGTTTGCCTATATTATATATATATTATTGACGAATCATAGGCCTTATGCCAAACACCCTTAATTCTAACAAAGCCAACCATAACATGATTTTCTACTAATCATATAGCCAAAATCTTAACACATGGTTCATGACATTATTCTTTCATAACTTGATTTCTACCATCATATTTAATGGTGAATTCATAACTATGATTCTTAAACTTTAATTTAACTTGACCCTAATTTAACATAAACATAATTTAGGGCAAGATTGTTTACAAACCTTTGATGAGGATTAGTCAAAACACTTAGAATACTTGCAAGAACACATTAACATCACTCTAAAGATCTTGAACCACTTCTGGAAATTGTTCTTGAACTATGATGGATAACGATATGTTATCCCTCCTTTTTTCTTAGCATAACACGTCTCAAGTCACACATGTGACTATGTGACCAAGTTTATGTATTTTATGTAGTGATTAGGCCTTAAGGATAAAAAGGTAATTTCTGTCCCAAAAGTTTAATTTGTACAGTTAGTCCCTGTCGTTAACTATTTTTCATTGTTAGTCCCTTTCAATTAACTATTTACACTTGAAGGTCCTTATTTCTTATAAAACTAACGAAATAATTTTTCTAAATATTCTAAAATCAATAAAATATTATTCTGATTAAAATTATAAAATTTAGGGTGTTACACCACCCATACATTTTCTATACTTCATATATATACATCCAACACAATGTTACCAATGTAATTTTTTGTATTTTAAGTAACTTTAGTGAATTATTTAGCAAGTTTATGTAGATGTTGAGGTGGTAAAATGGGCGGGTTTAAGTGATGAGATGTAAGTTCGTTGTTCGTGAGGTAATGTGTGTCATAGTTTTTACTTGAGTTGGTTTTGTATGTCCGTTGATGTAAGTTCGTTTAAGTGATTGTATTGTTGTTATTGATGTTTAACATCTTGAGTAAGCTTTAACATGGTTGTCATTTAGTTGTTGATGTGTAAGTGTAAGATGTTTCTAAGTAGTCGAATGTTCCATGAGTTTGGTTTACGTAATGTGTATATATGTCAATCGTATTGGTGGTCCGGTGTCATCAATCATTTATGTATTTGAGATCTTTAGAAGATCATGGTTTAAACTTTGTTGGGTGAAAAATCTTTTGATGACCCCGTCGTGGGAATATCGATTTAGCTACATGTTTCATACATGAGTGCCCAAAAATGCTAGACTTTCGAGGGTAATTTGAACATGGAACATTCTTCATTCACACTCAGTTAAACTTGAGTAACTATAGTAAAGTGGTTGAGGTTATGGGTCTGACCGTTTAAGGGACCTTCGAGTGGTAGGCCGTGGGTCCAAAACTTGTTTCTAACATTTTAAGTTGTCACCTAGGATGGCCTAGGAAGCCATGTGTTCTATTGTCTTCATAGTAGGTCTCATGCTTGAACCTCCCTATGTAAAAATCGCTAGATGTAGATGGAAAGGGTTTGAAAACAATCATGAGGTAGCCAGGTTAAGGCATGTACATTAAAGTAAAAGACTTTCCCTCCCCTGAGTAATTTGAATAGAGAAAACTTTATTTGTTAATTTATTTTGATTTGTACGAGACCACATGTAATTATATCAAGTTTTGTTGCATGTTAGCTAGTTAATATGAACTTTAACCGAAAAGTAGTATGGGAAACATCACCCTTTTGTGGGCCGGTGCCTTTCTTGTGAATGTTTCATCAATTGAATTACTAATTATTTATGAGATTAGACTAACTGATGTAAATGTGTCTACCAGCTAGGACACCCCTAGTTAGAAAACACAATTTAAGGATAACAGTTCAGTCGGGAGGAAAAAAAAGGTTGGGTGTGAAATATGGATGAATAAAGGAAGTGAAAAGTGGCGGCTAAATAGCCCGAGACATGACAAATATGTAGAGATCACGTGTTTCCCCGTGCCAGTTTTCCTTTTGTCTATGGCAATCTCTTATGTATTATGAAGTCTTTTTGTATGGCTTATGTCGAGTTCTGATTGTACAATGCCTTGGTGTCTAGTGTCTTCGGTTTGCTAAGGTCTCTTAGCCAAGTTTACTTGGCATAAATGATTGTGTTTGTATATGGAACCCCATCCATATAAACGTTTAGATTGTATTGTTTTAGAAATGATGTATGTCTTCTTTTCCTAATGTTTTCAGGCTTAACTAAAAATATGAAAGCTTTAAAGCTACATTTTCTCACTAAGTGGCCTTTTGAATCACCCTAACAGATTTCGTATGAAGAATATATGGCTAAAATACCGCAAACAATTTATCATATGACACATTAACATAAATTCATTATTCGTGCTTTGTTTCATTCTTTTTACGTGCCCCTTTTGCCTTGATCATTATTTGATATTTTTTACTTCATTTCCTCAAATTTTCTTCCAAAATTTCATTAAATGCATCCATAGAATCTAAAATCACAAATATAATCTATTAAGTACAAAAAGTTCATATAAAAAAATGAGTTAATTGCATAAATTGTCCATGTGGTTTGTCGGGTCTAATGAAAATGGTCCATAGACTTTCTTTTCCCGGTTCCTCTCCTATGGTTTTGACCCGTATCGAGTTTGGTCCCTTGACCACTAATTTTGTTAGTTTGACCGTTAATTGCTAATTTAGATGGTGGAAATGACATAAATACCCTCATAAGTGTTTCTTAAATGGTCCTGTGGTTTGTTGCGTAAACTTTTTTTCTTTTTAATTTTTAATTTTTGTATACGTTCCTTTTATGTTTTTATACCGTTTTTTACGCTTGCGTGCGTTTTTATTAGTTTTTATCCCTTTTTATACGTTTTCTTTGGTTTATGTATGTTTTTTTTACATTTTTCCAAGTTTTCATTTGTTTTTGTTCGTTTTCATACGTTTGGTACGTTTTTGAACGTGTTCGTACGTTTTAAGCGTTTTATATGTTTCTCGTACGATTTCATCATTTTTATACGTTTTCATCAGTTTTCATATGTATTTTTACGTTTCATACGTTTTCACCCGTTTTTATCAGTTTTCATACATATTTTTATGTTTGAACGTTTTCGTACGTTTTTATACATTTTTTCTTCGTTTTTGTCCTTTTTTGTACATTTTCTTACGTTTTTATACATTTTAAAACGTACGAAAACATACAAAAATTAAAACGTATAAAAACGTAGGAAAACGTACCCCACGTAAAAATACGTACGAAAACTGATAAAACGAATGAAAACGTACGAAACTTGGAAAAACGTAATAAAACATAAAATACGTACAAAAACTTAGAAAAAATGTATGAAAACAAACGAAAACGTATAAAAACTTCAAAAACGGATAAAAACTAATAATAACGGATGACAACGTACTCGACATAAAAACATAAAAGGAATGTATTAAAAATTATAAGATAAAAAAAGAAATTTTAAAAAATTACGCAATAAACCACATAGACCATTTAAGAAACACTTATGATGGTATTTATGTCATTTCCACCATCTAAACAAGCAATTAACAGTCAAACTAACGGAAATAGTAGCCAAGGGACCAAACCTGATACAGGTCAAAACCATAGGGAGAGGATTCAGAGAAAAAAAATATCTAAAGACCATTTTCGTGAAACCCGACAAACCATAGGTGATGGTTTTGATATGATCATAAACGACTCCTAACCAACATCAAAAGGATCAAGGTTTTAGTAAGTACATCGACATCAAATCTAACCAATATATGTCATCCATATATACTTGATCCCTCACGAAAGACCATCTTCATATAGAGCCTAGTGGTATGATGTTATCAAAGTCTCATAAGAGAACAAATGATTGCATGTTTCATTAAGAAATATTGCGTCTGAATTTAACTACCATATCTTACGGTCAAGGGGTGGTTGAGGAGTATGAACGTGAGTCATATAACGTTGTTTGTTTTTTTCTTTTGCAAAGTGTATGAAAGGTTTAAATCGCCAAATTTTGTAATTCAAATATAAAAGCATTGCATTTATTATTAAAATGAAACTTGCAAAATGTCTCAACAACGTATACCATTAATTTATGTTAAGTCGATACAAGTGTCAAAACGTAGCTTGTTATATACAAGAATTATGTCAATCTCTAACGCAAAGTATATTGTAAGCTTAAGTTAAAACCATATCAATGACGTATTTTGCTTTCTTAGAATAACATCCCCTCCCATTGATACAATATCTTTTGTTTATTTGACTCATATTCCCTCTGATAGATACGATATCTTTTGTTTTTTTACTATAAATGAGTTGTTAGAACTGTTTATTCTGCCCTATACTCTATAAGGATATGGGTATTTACATCTAGTTGGTATTGAACTATTAGTTTGTTTGTAATTTTAATATACTATTTTGAAGAGAGTTTCGAGTAAAATAATGATGACCTAAATTACAAAAAGGTAGGATACCATAAATTGTGACAAGTGTATACATATCTTGGAAAAGTACTACGGGTAGAAGTTTATGTTGGTTTATAGAAAACATTTTTCAAATTATCTCTCCTGTTATTTCTAGATAACAAGTTTTTAGGTCCGGGTCGGGTTAGGTTTTTTGACACCCTTAACACAATGTATAATATACGTGAATATTTTTAACTAGATATTCAAATAATTGTAAAAGATTTGATTATATTATTAACTAGTTTTATTGTATAACGATTTTTTTCTAATGTAAACGTTCGCTAATCATTTATGTGTAATAATTGTTTAACGTGGTCGTAACTTATAAGTGTCGAACATATATTTTTTAATATGCTATGTATGCTTATTTGAATGCAATTATTGTGACCGAATAACTTTAATATGACTTTAATCTAATCAACGTTATTTAATTTTACTAAAATGACATTTTAGGTTATATAACGTGTTATTGTTCATACATTAAACTTGATTAAACGTTTAAAATGGTTAACCATGATTCGAACCGCGGGTAACCGCTCATTTCGGGTACCCGCCTAGTACGTTTCAGTTTTGGGTAGTAAAATGAATTACCCGCAATATAAATCTTCCAACTAACCGAATCGAACCGCCTCGTAAATATACTAAAGTTTTGCATGCTAGTTGTAAAATGTAATTTTGTAATAATTTTATGAAAAATCAGATGTTATACAAGTGATTCTGTGTGGAATGAGTTTAAGTAAAACACTATTTTTAAAGTACAAAATTGTAAGAAACCATATTTTTCACACCCTGTCAGCGGCGAAAACACGAGAATGCAACATAATGATTAATCATAACACAAGATACAAAATAGAGAAAACTAAGATGCATAAATGAAATGTGTTATGATGACCATCAACCTCAATACAACCTTGAGTGATGTCCCAAATCAAGAACACGTCACATAGTGTAACCCTGGCCCATTTTATGTTTTGAATATTCTAATTTAGTCATTCTACTATTTGACGTTTGTTAGTTTATTAGACTATCCTGTGCGTGTTGTCGGTGGTGAATTATGAGGATTTTAGGTAATTATTGTTATATGGTGTATAATAATCCTTTAGAGGGTATTATTATGTTATTTATGTTCCGGGTGGTTGACCCAAGAATTTTTTAGAAATGCCAAAAATCGAGTCCCGACACGTTCGTTAATGTCCAAATGAGTTTTGGGAGGTCTAATATGGAAATATGTCAAGTAGATACTCTAAGTTATTGAAAAAGTATTTTTAAATTGAATAAAAATGCTAAGTAACTTTGGGTAATAATTTACGGTTGAGTTTTACGAGCTTTTAAGTGACCCCGACACAAAAACGACAACCCGAGACCCTCCTAGGATACCTAGCCGGTTATAGATAAGCATGGGGGACAAGATGGCACATTTTTAGCTCTTGTGTCCACCTATGGTACATTTATATTTTGTTTCTTTCATACATGCACATCTTATTTTTATTCTTTCAAAGAAAAATAAAACACATACACCTTGTGTGCTCTCCCTCTTACGTCCGGAATAAAACACACACACACACTTATTATTTTTGAAAATTTGATCAAAAACATGAAGAGTCTTGGAGTTTTGGGTTGATTCTAGTGAACGGGTTAGCATTTAAACAACGCTTGGGTTGTCCAGTTCGCGTCAAAATTTATTTTGACGACCACTTTTGTAAGTCTTTTAAATCTAAATTTTACCTGTCCTTTTGGGATGCATAGATGTTAGTTGTACGGCTCGATCGTTCAAAATCAAAAGCGAAAAGTTTATAAATGGACACATAGGGTGCGTTTGGGGTTCGAATACAATGAAACAAGGATAACGTTTTGTTAGTTTTGATATTGTGGTTGTGATGGATGGAAAACATATATTTGCTATGTAATTTATTTTGTATATAGCTTTTTTTGACTTATTGGTGTGTTTGAATAAGCTTATTTTGAGCTTATTAGCTCACGACAACATATGGAAACTCAAGGGAGATGTTTTTGGTTATTATCCTAGTATGTCATATTTTTGTGGACTAATATTATAGCTTATGGTGATAACCAAATGCGATACGTAGCTTATTAGCTTATTTTCAAGCTTAATATGTATATTTTGGAGCTTATGGGCTCAGGGCCCAATAAGAATCAATAAGTCATGGCTTATTTGATGGCTTATTATGGTCCTAATTACTTTGCTATTTATTGATTTGAGCTTATATACGCTAATGGACTTTGGTTCGGGCTTAGAACGTATATTGGATACATAAAAACCTTAACGGACCCTTGTTGGGCCTTAAAGTCCAATAAGAGTTAACTAGTCGTTTTGGGAATTTTGACGAACTTTTGAGAAGTGAAATATACTTGTGATGTTATATTGAGAGTCGTTTTGAGAAAGCATTTTGGTAATTTTGTGAAAGGTGATTTTTGGAATTTGGTCGGAAAGTGTCGAAATATTAGGAATTGTTTGAAAATAAGGTTTAAAAACCTCGAGAAACGTTATATAAACGTACGGGTCATGCCGAAATTTCGTAAAAAGTTTATACTTAGAATTTTTACTTAAAAAGTGATTTTAATAATAAAATATTGAGTAAATTGCAAAAATAGTCCTTGTGGTTTGGCTAAATTGCAGAGTTGGTCCGTCAAATTTCAAAATTGCAAAAACGTCCTTATTTTCAAGGGTTGGTTCCACTTTTGGTCATTGGTCGACTTAAAATGACTAAAATACTCCTCTGCAATTTGGCCAAACCACAAGGACCATTTTTGCAATAATAAAAAAAAATTAATTTAAAAAAAAAATCTGTAAGATTTTTTTTTAATTTTTTTTTATTTCGGTTTCAGTTTACGAGCAATAGTAAATAAAATTTTTTTAAAAATTATTATTTTTATTTCGGTTTAAGTTTAAGAGCAATAACTAAAAAAAATTAAAATTTTTTTTTATTTCGGTTTCAGTTTACGAGCAATAATAAAAAAAATTTAAAATTTTATTTTTTTTTAATTTCGATTTCAGTTTACGAGCATTAATAATAAAAAAAAATTTAAATTTAAATTGTTTTTTTATTTCGGTTTCAGTTTTCAAGCAATAATAAAAAAAATTAAAATTTTAATTTTTTTTTATTTCGGTTTCAGTTTACAAGCATTAATAAAAAAAAATAAAAATTTTAAAAATTTTAAAATTTAATATTTTTTTATTATTGCTCGTAAACTGAAACCGGAATTAAAAAAAATTAAAATTTTTTAATTTTTTTAATTATTGCTCGTAAACTGAAACCGAAATAAAAAAAATATAGTTTTTATTATTACTCGTAAACTGAAACCGAAAAAAAAAAAATTTCTTACAGATTTTTTTATTATTGCAAAAATGGTCCTTATGGTTTGGCCAAATTGCAGAGGGGTATTTTAGTCATTTCAAGTCGACCAAGGACCAAAAGTGAAACCAAACCTTCAAAATAAAGACTTTTTTGCAATTTCAACATTTGACAGACCAAATCTGCAATTTGGCCAAACCACAAGGACCATTTTTGCAATTTACTCTAAAATATTATTATTTTATTATTTTAATAAGTCGACTAAAAAAGGAAAAATATAATTTTTTCTCGAAACTTTTCTAAAAGGTTTAGCGAACATAAACGTTTCTGTAACCTTTGCCTTTTTTGTGTTTTGAATATTTCTTTTTTAGTCCTTTGACTATTTGACGTTTGCCAGTTTATTCAGATATTGTACCGTGTTGACGGTGGTGATTTTATGAGAATTGTGGTAATTTATGGTTTATTGTGAATAATAGTCATTTTTAGAGGTTATTATTGTGTTATTTGCATTCCGGGTGGTTGACCCGTGAATTTTGAGAAAATGCCGACACGTCCGTTAATGTTCAAATGAGTTTTGAAGGGTTTAAAGTGTAAATATATCGTGTAAATACTCTAGGTTTATAGAAAAGTATTTTTAAAGTGAATAAAAATGCTAAGTAACTTTGGGGAGTATTTTACGGTTGAGTTTTACGAGTTTTTAAGTGATCCGACATGAAAAGAAAGACCCGAGACCCCATAGGATCCCATGGCCGGTTATAAGACAATGGAGGAGACAAGGAGGCTTGATTTTACCTCCTTTGTCTAACACTTATACACATATATTCTCTTTTACCAACAACACCTCCATTCATTCATCTTTTTTTCAAAAAAATAAAACACACACATAAGTGTGTGTGTGTGTGTTCGTCCGTCACCAACTACCACAAACCACCATAAATTTTCCAACTTTGATCAAGAACGTGATATTCCGGGTTGCTACGAGTATTTAGGTATTCATTTAAACAACGTTTTGGTTGTCCGGTTCGTGTCGAAATCTACAATTTTGAAGATTTTCTTGTAAGTTTCTAAATTTAAATTTCGTTTGTCCTTTTGGGTTTATATTGATGCATAGATGTTAGTTGTTGGAAACGAAACGAATAAAAAGGGGTGTTTGGCTTGCGTCGAATAAGAAAAGAAACACAAGGATTTTGTAGTTTTGATATTGTGGTCGTGATGGTTGAATAACATATGTTGCTAGATAGCTTATTTTTGATAATAGCTTGTATAACTTATTTCGAGCTTATTTTAAAGCTATTTCGTGGCTTATTTTGGGCTTAAATGCCACGTCTTATGTTAAAATCCCAAGGGGAGAGATTTTGATTATTTTCGTGGTATGGTGTATGTTTGGGGACTAATATTATAGCTTATGGTGGTAACCAAATGCGATATGTAGCTTACTAGCTTATTTTCAAGCTTAATATATGTATTGTGAAGCTTATGGACTCACGGCCCAATAAGCCCATTTAAGCCGTGGCTTAATGGGAAGGCTTATTGTGGTCTGGATTATTTTCTACTTATTAGTATGAACTTATGTATATAAATGGGCCTTGGTTTTGGGCTTAGATCGTATTTTGGACGTATAAATACCTTATTGGACCCTTGTTGGGCCTTGAAGCCCAATAATCGATATTTAGTCGTTTTAAGAGTTTTTGATGATCTTTTGAAAGTGAAATGTATTTACGAAGTGATATTGAGCGTTACTTTGAGAAAAAAGTTTTATTAAACGTTAAAGATTGAGATTTTGGAATTTTGTCGAAAAAGTGTCGAAATGGTGAAAAGTGTTGGAAATTAAGGTTTGAAACCTTGAAAAACGTTATATAAACGTACGAGTCATTTCGAAATTTCGTAAAAAGTTTATACTTAGAAATTTTTACTTAAGAACATGATTTTGGTTTTAAATAATAAAATATTATTTAATTATTTTATTTATTTAATAAAATTCACTAAAAGACGAAAAATATAATTTTTCTCAAAACTTTTCTAATATGCCTATTATGAGTAAAAATTTCATTTTCAACCATATTATGATTATTTTTATTGGGAACTAAAAGTACCAAATTGACTTATCGAGATATATTTATAATAATTTATTATAAATATTTACTTATATTACTTAGCTATTTTCTTTAAATAGTATAAGTATGTATCGTTGGGATATTGAATTGATAAGATATTTTAGGATGAGGCGTCAACCATCACACCACTAAATTGTTACGGGTAATTGTACAACGCGTCTAAACTCTATGCATCAAACGTGAAGACTGTTTTGTAAAATGAATGATTAAAATGGGACATTAACTGGACTAGGTCGTGTGCGGACGTCGTTGCATTTGCTTGTGTGATTGAGATTTGGTTGCTAAAGACTTGTTAGAGGTGAGTTCTCATAGCCCCATTTTTCTACTGTTTTTCCGTTGGGGGAAAATGATACTCAAATATGTTTTGAAATGTTTTGAGTTGAACTGTACGAAATGTGGTTTTGTTTTTGAGAAAAGATATGTGCTTATGACTGCTATGCGAATATTATGTGTTGTATGATTGTTTGGATCGGAAGGGTATGCCTATCCCAGTATTTGTATGGTTTTTGGAGCGGCTGGGTACGCCTACCCTGGTATGTGTGAGGTCCTACCCTAATCTAGTGCTCTAGCTGGTAGGCCCTTTAGGTGCGTAAGTGACATATGGTGATCGACTAGCGGGATTTGCTAGGTCGTGTTACATGATTAGCGTCATATTGCACTATTGTCCACTGTTTTGAAATATTGGCACAACTTTTGGGTTTAAGGTCAAACCTACGAGCTCACCCACATTATTGTTGACGTTTTCGAGTATCATTTTCAGGTGAAGTGAAAGAAGAATAAGTTGGTGATATGTGATAGCAGACTTAGAAGTATTCCATGTGGATTTTTCATGTGAAGTCTTGCTTGTTTATTTTATTTGGTTTTAGTATTTGGAAGATTTTGGTTTAAGTTTGGATTTGGATCCTTGTGTGGGCTATTGGAATTGTAAGAGGTTATGGATTTGATTATGATTTAGGACATCACTCAAGGTTGTTCAAGGTTGATGGTTTTCGTAACACTTGAAGTTTATGCATTGTAGTTTTCTCTATATTGTATCTTGTGTTATGATTGATCATTATGTTGCGCTCCCGAGTTCCGCTATTGTCGGGGTGTGATAGATTGGTAATCAGAGCCCATGTTATAGAGAAATAGGTGGATTGGCCTAGACTATAACCTAAGATCCGTCATTTAGTTGCGTATAAGATCTATGTGCACAGTGTTTCGCTTTTGCTTGCTTTCACGTGTTCGCGGTTTGGTGCTTTAGTTATGTCAGTCATTAAAACATGTGAGCTCAATATTGAGTACGACTGGGAAAGGATGCGAATATAAGTACGGTGGCCAACGTAGTTATAAGCGTATCACAACTCACTCGTATTTAGTAATGTCGTTCGCACAAATCGATGTTGACACCATAAGGTGGTATTATGTGTATAGTTATACATACATATATATATATATATACATATATATGTATATATATATATATGTATATATATATGTATATATATATATATATATATATATATATATATATATATATATATATATATATATATATATATGTATATGTATATATATATATATATGTATATGTATATATATATATATGTATATGTATATATATATATATGTATATGTATATATATATAGCAAGATATTCTATATATATGCCTGTTCTCTCTCGTGTAGATAATGCCGCCAAAGATGAGGACCCAAAGTGTTGGCCAGCCTGTTACCGAATCACGAGGAGGGGGAACGGGTGGACGGGTTGGTAGAGGTGGTGGAAGGGGTAGAGGACCTAGGGGAGGTAATAATGACCATGTTGACGAGTTGAATAGTCAAAGGAATGACCAAGGAGTGGGAGCTAATGGGGACGTAGAGGGAGTCAATAAGAATGTAGAGGGAGTCAATAGGGGAGCACCTGACTTCTCAACGATCATTGCCCAGCAATTGCAGAACCTCTTACCCACCATGCTAGCTCAGGTTGGTAACCACGAAAATGTTGGAATTTAAAATGGTAATGTGGTTAATGAGAACGTTCAGGAGAACGTTAGGAATGTGTTAGTAAATGGCAACTGGGTAGGTTGTTCATATAAGGAGTTCTTAGCTTGTAACCCTAAGGAATATGATGGTAAGGAGGTGCTGTAGTTCTTACTCGATGGATTGAGAAAATGGAGTCCGTGCAAGATACGAGTGGTTGCAGTATTGACCAAAAAGTGAAATACACTGCTGGTTCACTTGTGGGTAAGGCTTCAACATGGTGGAACTCTCAGATCCGCACGCTAAGCCTGGAAGTTGCTGTTAGTATGTCATGGAATGGCTTTAAGTTTATGATGATAGAAGAGTTTTGTCCTAGTCATGAGATGCAAAAGTTAGAAACTGAGTTGTGGAATCACGCTATGGTCGGGGCTGGCCATGCTGCGTATACTGATAGGTTTCACGAGTTGGCTAGGTTAGTTCCTCACTTAGTAACTCCTGAAAGTAGGAAGATTGAGAGGTACGTGTATGGTCTTGCTCTACAGATCCATAAAATGGTGGCAGCAACAGAGCCAAAGACTATACAGAAGGCTGTGTAGATTTTTGGTGCACTGACTGTTGAGGCTATTAGGAATGGATCAATTAAGAAGGTTGAGAATGGAGGAAATGTGGAGGAACCTAGCAAGGATAAGAATGGCAGGGATGATAATAAGAGGACTAGGACTGGAAATGCTTTTGCTACTACTGCAAACCCTGTAGGAAGGGAGAATATGGGTGCTTGGCCCAACTGTACCACCTGCAACTCCTACCATGTACCCAGAGGGCCTTGTCGCACATGCTTAAATTGTAATCGCCCGGGTCATTTGGAAAAGTATTGTAGAGGCATGCTTAGGAATGTGAATCCTGTCAATGCTAGAAACCCAACTGTTAGGGCATGTTATGAGTGTGGTAGTCAGGTCAGCTTGTCCTAGATTGAATAGAGCTCAAGGACCAGGAGGAAATCGTCTAAACCAAGTTGTTGCTAATAATAGGGGTCAGGGTCGTGGAAACCAAAGGAACCAAGCTAGAGGTAGGGTATTCATGTTGGGAGTAGAGGAAGCTCGCTAGGATCTAAACATTGTGACGGGTATGTTTACTTCATGCAATCATTTTGCCACTACCTTATTTGACTCTAGCGCCGACTATAGCTTTGTTTCCACTACTTTTTTACCTCTGTTAGGCATAGAGCCCAGCGAATTATGTTTCAGATATGAGATTGAGATAGCTAGCGGGCAGCTAGTAGAGATTGATAAGGTTATTAAGGGTTGCAAACTAGAAATCGAGGGTCATGTCTTTGACATCGATTTGATACCATTTGGGCATGGGAGTTTTGATGTGATTATAGGTATGGATTTGTTTTCTAATCATAAGGCTGAAATAATTTGTCATGAGAAAGTATTAAGGATACCACTACTGGATGGCAAGGTGCTTAGAGTAATAGGAGAGAAACCAGAAGAAAAGATGAGGCAGCTAAAGAGTGCTAAGGCTAAAGAGAAGGAACAAGAAGAGATAGTAGTATTGAGAGATTTTCCCGATGTATTCCCAAATGACCTATCTGGATTGCCACCTGTTCGGGAAATTGAGTTTCGAATTGAGTTAATCCCTGGAGCAACGTCAGTAGCAAAGTCTCCCTATTGTTTGGCACCTTCTGAATTGGAGGAGTTGTTGGGACAACTCAAGGAACTCCAAGACAAATGTTACATTCGGCCAAGCTCATCGCCTTAGGGAGCGCCAGTATTTTTCGTTAAGAAAAAGGATGGTTCTTTTAGGATGTGCATTGACTATAGAGAATTGAACAAGTTGAAGGTTAAAAATCATTATCCGCTTCCTAGGATTGATGATCTATTTGACCAACTGCAAGGGTCATAGTTTTTCTCAAAGATAGATCTTAGGTCTGGATACCATCAGCTGAGAGTGCATGAGGATGACATTCTAAATACTGCGTTTAGAACTTGTTATGGACATTTTGAGTTCACAGTAATGCCCTTTGGTCTGACTAACGCACCAGCGGTATTCATGGATTTGATGAATAGGGTTTGTAGGCCTTATCTTGATAAGTTTGTGATAGTGTTTATAGACGATATCTTAATCTACTCTAAGACTCGAGAGGAGCATGTAGAACACTTAAGGTTAGTCTTAGAACTGCTCAAGAAGGAGAAACTGTATGCTAAGTTTTCTAAGTGTGAATTCTGGCTAAGAGAAGTGCAGTTTCTTGGGCATGTGATAAATGGTAATGGGATTTATATGGATCCTAGTAAGATTGAAGCTGTTAAGAATTGGAAAGCCCCTAAAACTCCGTCTGAGGTTCGTTCGTTCTTAGGATTGGCTGGATATTACCGTAGGTTCATTGAGAACTTTTCTAAGATAGCTAAGTCTCTTACTATCTTGACTCAGAAGTGTAAGACTTTCGATTGGGGTGAGGAACAGGAATTGGCATTTCAAACTTTGAAAGATAAGTTGTGTAATGCACCTATTCTAGCTCTCCCCGATAGACCGAAAGACTTTGTGGTATATTGTTATGCGTCCGGGATAGGACTAGGTTGTGTGTTAATGCAAAGAGGTAAGGTGATCGCCTACACGTCTAGGCAGTTGAAAATTCATGAGATGAATTATATAACCCATGATTTGGAACTGGGAGCAATTGTATTTGCCCTTTAGATTTGGAGACATTATCTGTATGGGACAAAAAGTGTCATCTATACGAACCATAAGAGTCTTCAGCATATCTTTAGTCAGAAAGAGTTGAATATGCGATAGCGTCGCTGGATAGAGTTGTTTAGTGATTATGACTGTGAGATTCGCTACCATCCTGGTAAGGCGAATGTGGTGGCTGATGCCCTAAGTAGGAAGGAGAGAGTAAAGCCTAAGAGAGTTAGAGCTATGAATATGACCCTTCAGTCAAGTATAAAGGATAGGATACTAGCAGCTTAAAAGGAGGCTGTGGATGAGTCTACAGGATTGCAGAAAGCTTTGGATGAGATGATAGAACAAAGAAGTAATGGGACCTTGTACTACCTAGATCAAATATGGGTGCCTTTGAAGGGTGATGTGAGAACCCTAATAATGGACGAATCCTATAAGTCAAAGTACTTTGTACACCCAGGAGCTGATAAGATGTATTATGACCTTAGAGATAGGTATTGGTGGCCGGGTATGAAGAAGGACATACCTGTGTATGTTAGTAAGTGTTTGACTTGTTTGAAGCTTAAGGCTGAGCATCAAACGCCATCTGGCTTGCTCCAGCAACATGAGATTCTCGTATTGAAATGGGAAAGAATAGCTATGGATTTTGTGACTAAGTTGCCTAGGACTAGTAGTGGGCATGACACAATCTGGGTCATTGTGGACCGGTTGACCAAGTCTGCTTATTTTCTACGTATGCGTGAGGATTATAAGATGGATAGAGTGGCTAGATTGTATTTGAATGAGATAGTTGCTAGACATGGTGTGCCGATCTCGATCATATCGTATCGTGATAGTCGTTTCACATCAAGGTTTTGGCAGTCAATGCAAGAGGCATTAGGAACCCGTTTAGACATGAGTATGGCTTACCACCCTCAGACCGATGGTCAAAGTGAGCGTACTATTCAGACTTTGGAAGACATTCTTAGAGCGTGCATCCTGGACTTTGGAGGAAGTTGGGATGTTCATCTTCCGTTGGTTGAGTTTTCGTATAACAATAGTTATCATTCTATATATGGTAGAAAGTGTCGTTTGCCAATTATGTGGGCTGAGGTTAGAGAAGGTCAGTTGATAGGACCTGAGTTAGTGCAAGAGACTATTGAGAAGATCTCGCAGATTAAGGATAGACTTACGGCTACGCGTGATCGTCAGAAAAGTTATGCTGATAAGAGGAGGAAGCCTTTAGAGTTTAGTGTAGGTGACTATGTTTTGCTCAAAGTGTCGCCTTGGAAAGGTGTGGTACGCATTGGGAAGAAAGGGAAACTAGCACCTATATTTGTTGAACCTTTTGAGATTATTGAAAAAGTAGGCCCCGTAGCCTACAGGTTAGATTTGCTTGAGGAATTAGATGGTGTTCATGACACGTTCCACGTGTCAAACCTTAAGAAGTGTGATACTCGTTAAGATACATATCAAACAAATAACCCTCAATAATATATATATTTGTATAATACATATACATAAGCAAAGTATCATACAAATTATTCTTAGGAAAGAATAATAAGTAATCAACATGGGTATCGTTCTCCTTGGTGAGAGGTGAATGGAAATCTACATTCATGTTGTAAATCGAGCTTGATTGTCATTTAAGTTTTTGTTTTGGTTTCTAGATCTATTAATGCGAAGAGGAAAGCACATAAAGGCATGATAAACTAGAAATTAAAGCAATTTAAAAACCTAACGACATTTAAATCAAATAAAATCTAATTAAAAACTAAATTTAACCAACTAAGTATCTAAAAATGACAAATTAAAACTCCAAAATCTCAAAATGCAAAATTTTAAGCTAAAATGCTTTAACCTATTTTTAAATGACAGAAATTATTTTTTTGTAATTTTAAACCATTTAAAACTAATTTTTTAACTAAATAATACTAAAAATTTAATTAAAAATACTAAACTTAATCCTAAAATTTTAAGAAAATTCCTAAAAATACTTTAAGCTAAAAAAGAGGTTTACAAAGAAAAATGACTCAAAAAGCTAAAACGGATAAGCTGTTATAAATCAAATAAGCTGTTTAAGCTAAAACTAAACCTAGTATATTAATCAAATGATGCAAATGGTTTATGAAAAAGACCTAAGGGCGCAGTGGATGAGGTGTTGGTGTGTTAAAGGGGAGGTCACAGGTTCGAGTCCTGTGACCTACCTTTTTGGTAAAAATATTTTTTTATTTTTCTTTTTGAAAAAGCTAAAGAACAAGTAAAAATAAGCACTTTTAATAAAGAGACTTTTTGCTGAAACTTATTAATAAGCAAGAAAAAAAAACACAAAAGAAAGAGGCAGTTTTGGTTTTCTTAATACTTAGAAAAATAAGCTAAACTATTTGGCTTTTAAAGACTCAATAAGCAACTAGAAAACACAAATAAGCTGAAACAGACCAACACCTAAACCTAATAAGCAATTATGATTAAAAATAAGCTGAAAATCAATTAAATGCATTAAGACAGTTTGACACAAAAAAGCTTTTTAAAAGACTAAAACCACTACTTTTAAGCTAAATAGAAAACTAATAAGCACTTGGAAAAAGCTAAAACCTGAAAACAGATAAAGAGCTAGACTCAAAATTTTAAAATAAGCTGAAATTAAGCAAAATGTCTAAGGAAATAAGCAAGATAAGGACTAAAGAAAATGGCAGACACTACTTATTTTTGGATTTTTGGAAAATTAATGACTACTTTTAGCTAAAATTTAAGGACTCTAAAACACTTTTGACACACTATAAGCTAAAAACAGATTGAGCTTAGACTATAATAAGCTCATTGCAAAAAAAAAATAAACCTAAATTAAGCTAGGATTTGTTCTCTAAAGATCTGCATAAAGAGGCTTCTAACCTTCTTGACTGTTTTCTCAAAAGGGTTTCCCAAAACCATTTGACTTAATTAAGATAGAAATTGATGCATTAGAAATCAAAGTTGGAACAGAAACTTCATATAAAGCAAACTTTCAAAGAATTCAACAATTGAGCAGTTTATGAAACCTTAAACTTAACAGATTTGGATTTTTGATAACATAAACTACAATAC
The DNA here is from genome assembly GCA_026074375.1 of Tanacetum coccineum. Lineage (NCBI taxonomy): Eukaryota > Viridiplantae > Streptophyta > Magnoliopsida > Asterales > Asteraceae > Tanacetum > Tanacetum coccineum. The sequence goes on from BQNB010027555.1 coordinate 36,809, forward strand.
TTAACTAAACTTTCTTTTAGCTTATTAAAACTATCTTTTAGACCTAATTTGAGCTTATGAAATTCATTTAGATGACCAAAACAACCTGCAAAGTTTTTTTTACTTTGTTAAAACTTCTTAACCCAAACACCCCTTTAAAATCTAAAAATCTCTTTATAAGCTAAAACAGACCCAAATAAGCTATGATTATTGAAAAAAGATTAAGCACTTACCATATTAAGGATATTTAAGCAAAGACTTTGGAAAAATAAGCACCTAGTAATAAGCTAAATCTATAAGCAGTTTTAACTAAAAACAAGTCAGTTTCTAAGAAAACTCAACTTAAACTATTCTAGACTAAAAACTAAACACAATAAGCTATAATAGGATAGATTAAGCACAAATAAGCAACAATAAGCACTGAATAAGCAGATTAATAAGCTAAAGTAGAAATTAAGCTTAAAGAGTAAAAGAGATTGTACCTTGTCCTTTGCTCTAAACAAAGACCATAAATGCTCTTAAGAGCTTATTTATAAGCTCCAGCTTGTTGAAAACAAGCTGGTAAAGTCCCATAAGCCCATCTAAATCTGGCTTATTATCCTTAACATGAGCTTATTATGATTTTGAGGTAATTTAAGTAACAAGGCTTATTCAGTTAAGCTTTAGTAAAGCTTAACTGAATAAGCAGTAGCTTATAAAAAGAGATTATTGATTATTAAGTAACTTCCAAATGCATTTTAAGCTAGATTTGCATAATAAGTAAAACAGAATTCAAAATACAAGATTTAAAGTTGTTATAAACAAGCTGGTAAAACCCATAAGCCCATCCATTTCTGGCTTATCATCCATATTAAGCTCAAAACCACAAAACTTAACCAACTGACTTAAAAGTGAACAAACAAGCTCAAATAAGCTTTTAGGAGCTTATTTGAGCTTAAAGAGGGCTTGAGTAAACATTTTAGCTTATTAAGAAATTTGAGTAAATGGCATAAGTAAAAACTGAATTTAAAGAACACAAATGATTTAAGCTAAAAATTACTTTTATTAATAAAAAGAGGAGTACATTAAGCTGAATTTCATTACAATAAGCATAAAATAAGCTGGAAAATTTAAGCTACACTACACTACACTACTCCTACTCTAGATGATTTCACTGTGTGATAGAGGCTCTCTATTTATAGCAGGCAATAGATGATTCTAGATGTGAGGAGGAGCGTCCCAACTTCAATCCTTTGCCCTTGATCTTCCAATCCATCTTTAGCACCCATGGTATGTTACACGTCCATAATCCACCAATGGGAGAGCTCAGGATTGCCAACGTGGTTTAATTAGTCAAACGTGTCAGGCTTGTTAGGCTTCTAGAAGGGAGATAACGTGCGAAGAGTGGGAATTACCCTGTGTGAAACGTTACTTTGTAAATGGGAGGGAAAGGTGAAAGAGATGTACAGTGATTTTGACTTGGTGCGTTGACCATGTATGTTTATAACTTGGATCTAGACCAGGGTGTATTGGGTTGGACTTTGGGCTTCGGACTAAAAGGTTTAGGATTATATAGATGTTTGGACTTTTTTAATAATTGGGTTTAGGCTCAAGGATTTTAGGCTTATAATCCTTGTCATTAAAGCTCGTTAACGGGGCGACCCGGCCATGAAACGGGTACGGGTTGACCCATTAAGGAATATGCCTTTGGCTTCGCTTTTCTCACACTCTTCTAATCTCGTGCTCGGTTTTGTCCTATTTGGCTTTGTTTTTGTCCATTTTAGCTATATCTGATACCTGCACATCACAATTCACAATACACACATATACAATGCATTTTTCGTGTATTTTTGGTCGTTTAAGCTCATTTTAATAAGGAAAAATGATATGTGATTAAAAACATATCAAAGCCATTAGATTAAATAAATTTGAAAAGAGTACACATTGTCTAAATGAAATGCTAAGTAATCAAAAACCCTTCGGTGCAAAATTAGGTTTAGGGTTTAGTTCATTTGAAGCATCATCTAGTGGAACTAAAGAAATAAAATTTGTGAAGGTTTAGAAAAAGGCGTCCTTTGATGGAGATCCCATAAATATAGGCGGCCCCCATATTGTACAAGTGACCCTAAAATAATTATGGGACCGCCAGCAGCTATGCCTGGATCTGAGAAAAGTATGTCTTTTCAAAAATCTATTTTGGGTTTATACAAAACCACAATAATAGTAAACAATGTTAAAGTTCCCGTTATACTAGTGATAATGAAGTTAAACAATTTTATAAGCCATTGTTAAAACCCGGAGTTGGATTTTCAAAACCTAATTTTAGATCAAAAACTCCAACACCTAGAAGAGTCAACAATAATTTCCTGTACTAGGACACCGTATCAAAAAGGAACATTGGTCGCAATCTCAACCCGGGGCTTCCGTAACATTGGGAATAATTTTCAACGTCAACGTTACAATGCCATGGGAATTGTGTCTTCTTTCCTTATCCTATCCATTGCATCAAATGCAAGAGATGTTTAGCACTAACAACTTTGGACTCATGAGATATTAGGGACCAAATGTTTGAGTTATTGCCCTATATAAATAGATATGCCTTGGAGTCGATTTGGAAACCGATGAGTAGATAAAGGATAGAGGATGCTCCAAACACATGACGGGTAACTGAAAGCTCTTCTCAAGCTACAAGCATACACGGAGTATATGTCATTTTTGTAGCATCCTTTTTATCTCCGTTGGTAACATTCATTGGCAAAGGTTTGATTCGATTGACTCTCTCAAATTAGGATTAATGTTCGCTAACAGTAGATAACTTAAGATCTAATGTTAAGTTTAGGACTCACAAATATGTTGATAATAGTGTAGAGTAACTTTCTATGTAACATGATAGTGAAATTCACTAAGATGGTAGGTATAGTAGAGGTATTAGAAGATAGGACTTATTTGTCATAGGAACGATTGTGAAAACTCCACGTTGTGGCATAGGAGATTAGGACATGCAAAATATGCATCTTCATTCAATCGTTAGATCTAAGGAAATTATTAGAACTTACCTAAGCTTAAGTTTGCTCTAACGTTTCTGTTATGTTTTTTTTTTTTTCCTTGCAAAATTGGAAACAAGCTCACGTAGTCCACAAAGCATAAGCATATACGTCTATCATGGATAGATGCTTAGAACTTCCTTATATGGATCTCTTCGGTGCATCCGCCGTACGGAGTTGCGAAGGAAACCGCTACACCTTAGTCATAGTAGATGACTATTCTATGTATACTTGGACTAGATTCCTTAAGGACAAAAATGTTACACCCCCATTTTTTACAATATAGCTGCGAAGCTTACTCTTTGGGGTATTACTTCATGGAAACAACAATCATAATCATAAAAAATGACCCAACAGGAGATGTTTATTCAAAGACATAGGCGTTATCATTATTTTCAAAATCAGAGTTTTACTAAGTGCAGGTCCAAAATCTAGAAACATAAAATGGCAATGATATACAAGTTTTAGCCATCTTCTGAGTCATGCCAACATCCGTGCCGTATATTGCTCATAACCTGAGATAAAACATGTAAAAAGTCAACACAAAGGTTGGAGTGAATTTCATAGGTTTGAAATGTAATAGAGAATACAAGTTATTAGTGGGAATATACTAGTTATTGCAGGTATAATTATCATGGGAACATTTAATATCATGCAGAACAGTATTATCATGGGAAAACAGTTGAATATTATCATATGGTTGAATATTATCATATGGTTGAATGCAAGTCATTATAATGGTAATAATTGTAACGAATACAATTTTCATGGAAAATCAGGGTAACATTATTATTGTACCTAAGTATTGACATCAATTACATTAACAGGGAAACACCGTTGTGATTTTGGTTAGGACAGGTGTCCCCGTAGAAAAGATAACTTGCCAAGCGTTACCTATTAGGACAAAATATAGTGCGTTCTGGCTTACCCCAAGCATGTGTATACAAAGGGAGCCGTCACCCCAATAGATCTATCACAATATTCGCGGTTCATCGAATGCAAGTAATTAATTGATTCATGATATGAAAATAATGGCACTGAAAGCTACTTAGGCAATAATATATATGGATAGCATACATTAGAAAAACTTGCATTCATGGTTTATATCAACTATCACAGGTTTATAAAGTATTCAAAAGATTGAAATATGGAGTTATGAATTCATTAAGTCTTTGAAAAGTAATCACATTTTTATGAGAATATAAAAGAGTTTGTAACAAGCATGTATCCCCCTTGCGGGTTTTTGAAAACATTAAAGAGATTGAAAAGCGAGGCTATGAACTCACCTGATAGTTAGATGTAATAAATATTCTGAAATGAAAGTTGACGACCTTATCACAATCTTAACAGGAATGTTTATATAAGCAAATGATAGTACAAACAGCCCGTCATGCAAAGCCTGAGTAAATATGTTGAGTCTTAGGAAGATTGTACTCTAGAACTTTAGTTTTAAAAGTTATGGGTTTGATTGAAGTGTTTAGAATTATTGTATCACCGTTCGGGCCATCATAATTCAGAAGTCATTCAGTAAGCTCCTTGAGGAGCAAGGGACTTCTAAATCGTAAACCCTATACAACTCAGTCAGAAACGTATATCAAGATGAAACTCCTTAATATGAAGCTCCCTAGTATTGTGATATATATTTATCGGTTTTAAGCGTTTGAAGCAATATCTGGAAATGTTAAGCACGAGAGCATTAATTTAAGTTATGTCTTATAAGGTTTTAACATGATTTTATACTTTTCAAATGTTACATTTTTAGACCCTTGGAGTTTGATAAGGATGAATTTACCTTTGGAGTTTGCCACATTTTTATGGACTTTGGTCCTTCAACTTTAAAAGATATACAAAGTAAACCTTGTACTTTGGAAAGTGACATAATAGACCCCTGTAGTTATAACTTTGATAAAATGACATTTTTAGTCCTTTTAGTTATAAGTTTCCGAAAGTTACGATATATACCTCTTTACATGGAAATTTATTTTACAAAACATGTCCACAATTGCCATGCAAGCTTATTTTAACATTTCAAAAGATAATTATATAGGTTATATTAACTAAAATATGAAGGTTTAAAATAATGAAGTTTAAAATAATGATTCGTTATGCTAGGAAGCTAAATCGGATCGAATTAGGGTTTTAAAAGTAAACGCGCGGGTTTTAAGTTCATATTCCTTCATTAACAATAAAGTGGTTATTTAAATTATTTAAGCATGCTAGGATAGATTTTATAATTAATATTTAATATTATAACTTTTAGTTTTAAGACTAAAGACATAAAATTAGGGTTTCAGGGTGTACGTTTTGGATCAAAACGAAAATGAGCATTGAATTGAGTTATGAAACTTTAACAAGGTTTATTTAGGATCCTTGAACATGCTATAAGAAGTGTAGGCAGGCAAGATGTAGAACAATCCAGAACGGGTTTGAGCTTCAAGGATCAAAAATGGTGGAAACGGGTCGTTTCGGGTAGTATTTCCACTCGTACGCCTTGTATCTTGTTCCCGGGGCTTCAAATCTTCAAAGCTTTGCTTGAATGATCTTCTTAGATGATCCTAGGATCATATGGAGCAGAGAATGTTTGCTCACTTGGGTTATAGAAAGAAGAAGTGGGGGATGATTTGAAATGGAGGCATAATACCCCTATTTATAGTAATTTTGGAACTTGGTGACTAAGGATGCTAAGAGACCAGGTGAGGACATGTGTGGGAGCTATAGGGTGATGTGGAGAGGCTATGGGATGAGTAAGGAAGGCTATGGTGCAAGGTGGAGGTGGTTCTAGACGTTTTAGGGGTGTTTGGTTTGATTTATACATGGCTGTTTTTGGACAGCCAACATCAGTCTTGGTAAAATGGTTGTCATTTGCAAACCGTAACTCCATTAAAGCTCAAACCAGTGAGCATTATTATATATTTGAGTCCTATACAACGTTTGGTTTTACATATTTCGGGGTTACTATTTCAAAAATTTAGTGATTAATAGCCATTACTACAGGGGTGTGCCGAAATCTGTGCACCTTTTGCATTTCGGCTAATAACTACATTCATCCGACGTCGAAAATCGGGTTTATTCCACGGCAAAATGATCACAAGACATAGGGGGATACAATCTAGCGTTTTAACTTATTCCAGAAACCTTATTGATTTTGCCATATCCTATGTTTTATGACTGTCCGAATTCTATACTAGGGCTCCTTGTTTTAGGTTTTTGGGTCTAGAATATGATTAGGTTTTGTTTTATGGTTTTAGGATTTGAATTCATGTTATAACTGCTGTTATAATGATGAAATAGGTTTTGTAAGTTGTAAATTACGTATTTACAATCTTATTTGAATTTATGGTTTTCGGTTTAAACGGATATTTAACAAACCAAGAAACGGTTATGGTTTAGAAAACTAGCCTCGTTTTTAGGGTTTAGGATTTTGGAATTAGGGTTATTGTAAGTGTACAAAATTTGCTGTATGAAAGCTTATGAATAGAATAACTAGGGTTTATACATTGTATATTGAGTGTAATAGCTTGTACAAAAGTGGATGGTCGAAGAAAACTGGAATGAAAAAGGATGGTTATAAAAATGGGCTATTTTAGAGACTCATGCTGAATGACCTTGTATATTGAGCTTCGAAATTCTCTGTTTTTTTACTTGGAGGGAGTTTATATTTCAATGAGATGTTTATTTTTGTACATATGTTTTTTAGTAGCTTGTATATTTCAACTTTAGATATTAAACCCGTCATGAAATAGGGTTTAGAGGCATACGGATAACGGGTTTAAAGCCCGTTTTGATATAATGTTGCGAATGGTTCATTTATGGAATGAATGTACTTTGTAAAAAGGATATGATGATAGTGACTTGAATGTTATTGATGTTTGGCTTGACATTATATGAGATCAGATGAACATGAGTAGGTTGCGTGAAGCTCGTCTTCTTTAGTTATGTAAGTTCATGACATCACTTGGAGATATTGTCAATGAAAAGAATGTAATAACTGTGGAAAAATTCTCCACGTATAAACTTGTGTCCTCCATAGCTAAAATAGGTTTTTGCATTGATGAAAATTCTTGGTTGGTATAGCTCTCTCACTTACAGTCATATCTCGCTCCGGGAGCATTTAGTTGAAAGTTGTGTAGTGATCTTATTTAGGAATAGATTTTGTTTTTTTAGGTACTGGGCATGAATTTGATTTTTTTTTATGTTAGGGCTAATCAAGGTTACAAGTCCACGTGTGTGATGCATTTATAATTATGTTGCGCACCATAATTATAATTACCTCTTTTCACACGTCTACTTATTTTCACGACCATACCTTTTGATGACAGCTAATAGAATTTCTCCAGATCCTGATAGAACCTGGGTGGATGAAATACTTTGATTTACAAAACCTGTGGGTTATGGGCCTACCACACTTCTGTTGCGCTACTCTGATCATAAAGAATCGCTATTTAAAAGCCAACATCGAATAAGAATGCTATCATAAGTCTTTGTCAAAATTTTCATACCTAGTTTGGTTTTTGAAATCAGTTGACATTGTATACGGTGTCCTGTGTGTTTCCTTGTTAGTACGTTGCAGAACTATAAAGAGAGTTTTTAGAATCGGAGATCATGGAATGAGTTGATGTCAAAGAATGATTAGGAATTTGTAAGAGCGTTGCTAATCACGTGAGATACAGATTTTGGATTCCATGAACAGATGCCATGAAGGTAATTAATTATAATGATTAAGGGATTGTTGTACTAACGGATTGAAAGAAATTGTTTGTACGCATGTTATTTACTTAAGCTACTTATTTATATAATTTGTCATTACAAAAAGAAGCGTATCAACTCCTTGTAACTGGAGAATTTTTAAATTCATAGTTCGGAGTTTATAATTCTTTATTCAAATGAAGAACGTGACCTAATTCATTTTAATAAGTTTATATAAATCGTCCTTCACCCTAAGCATAAAACACTGATGTGTAGAAAATGATATGGATCATGAATTGATTGTACTGTACGCCCATATATCGAGGATGAAAATTTATGTTGCAAAGGTATGAGGGGGTATTCAGAGTTTAAACATAATAGAAAAATCAAAATAACTTCGATGGAATTGACATAATAATGTCGAGTTATATGATCCCAATCAGAATACAAGATGTAACGGAATCATCACCTTTATTATTTCATGGATAGCTTTACTTATAAAACTCTAAAAAGAGTTGATACTTGTGCTACGCTATCTCGTAGTAAAAATTCTAGATAAAATAATAACAGACGGACAAGGATTGTAGCTGTGATGGAGGTTTTCCGATTGAGAAGATTCTGATGAAAATTTGAATATCCTCAGAGAGTTGTTTTCTTGGGTCAGAAATCCTAAGTGAATAAATAAGCAAAGCTTGTCTCTAAGTATGCTTTCTTGTGGCCTTGTTGTTTGCTTTTGAGCACTGATTTGCATAATGTCCTTTCTCTCCACAGACATTAAAGTTATGGATACTGATTGTAGGTTGTTTCTAGTGGCTGGTCTTTTGTTTCTGCAATTCTTGGTCAGATGACCTACTCTATTGCAAGTCCGACACTTGACAGTGCAGGGTCCTATGTGATGCAGGCGTGCCATGCCTTTCAACACAAGGACGATTTCCATTATACCAATTGTGGCAATAGAGTCTGAAGGTTTCTTGCTTTCCTTATTCTGCTGGTGGTGGTGATCATTGTTACGGTTGTTATTGTTAGAGTTATTCTGATAGTTGTTGTTGATGATGTTTTCCTTTCCTAAGCGTTCATTTACGATTCATTAGTTCTTGTACAAAATAATGCTTTTTTATTTGTCTGATCCATAACCTCGGGTTATGTTGATCGGGCTTCACTCCAAAGTTTGAGGCTTCGACTAGGCAGTAACGTTTTCATTCATTACATCTAGGTATATCCATTGATGAAGACTTCTATAGTTTCTCGGTGTGTTTGGTACATTGTTTGGGCATAAGCCGGGCTAATTCTTGAAATCTCCTAATGTAAGTCTTAAGATCATTTCCTTTCACAACCAAGTTGTAAAATTCGTCTTCCATTTTCTTGACTTCAGTTCGAGGGCAATACTTATCGGTTAAGAGTCTTTTCAATTCGATCCAAGTGATTTGATTGGCTTGATCTATTCCAATAGGTTGAGCGTATGAATTCTACCAAGACAGTGCATCATTGGTTAAAGTACCGGTAGCATATGTCACTTTGTTTTCTTCGGCACAGTGGCTACGAGAAAATACTGATTCAGTCCGCTCAAACCAGCGAATGAGGCTAACTGCTCCTTCCATACCATTGAAGTAGAAAGGTTGACAACTAACGAACTCTTTATAGTTTCCCGTTTTTGCTACAGGAGTTCCAGTAGGTCCGGTGTTCCTATTGGGATTACTAGCACTTGCCATTGATGCAGCTTGTGCTTTCAGAGCTGAGGAAATGCCATCATTAATTAGTTGCTGGATGGCAGCTAAAGTTATGGCTGGTGTTTCAGATGTTGACGTCCTTTTGGGAGGCATTCTATCAACATAAGATAACACGTAGTAAGAATGACATCATAAGTTTTGGAAGGTAATACTTAAAAGAAAATGTGATGCTTAAAATGCTTAAAGAGAAATGCTTATTTTTGAATTTTAAGCACTTAGGGGTTATGGTATGATTCATGAAGACGGAGATAATGATGCAATTGGTGGAAATGATGATGAAAGAGCGATAAGTTGGAAACAATAAGATACGAAAAAGGATTGCTTTTATAAATAACTTGCCTTCTTACTATATATAGTCAAGATTTGACAAGCGTTTTTATTTATACCACACATCCCATGGCTAGGATAAAGCTATAACTATTCTAAGAGTTTGTTGATTCTGAGCCGGTAGATGACATCCTAAAGATCCTCCTGATCTGTTTGGTGACGAGCTTGGATTTTCTCAATGATTTGTTCAAGATCGGAAATTCTGTAGTGAGCAAAAGCAATCTTATCTTTTTGCCCTAACCGTTCCTTTTGAAGTCTGATAATCTGAGTGTGGATTTTCTTGAGTTTGGTCTTTAGTTTGTTACCATTAATACGTCCTTCCTCCATTTTCTTGATATGGTGAAAAGAGAGTTCATCTAAGTAATTCAAAATATCTTCGACTTGTTTCTCATGATGTTTCAGATACATCTTATCTGAACATTTTCCTATTTCAAATACTTGAGGTGGGGTAGGAGTATAAACTGAGAAGGATGGTGATACCAAATTACAAGTTTGATTCCGAGATGAATTAGATAACGTAGTTGAGGAAGAAGATGGCGAATGGATTTACTTCTCAGGTGGTAATAGTTCTTCAGAAACAAAGAAATATCAGGGATCAAATAGTAGCGATGGTGGTAATACCAGAGATGGAGTCAAAATAGCTGGTGGAGTAATAGGATCTAGTGATAGGTAATTCCTTAGCATAAAATGCTTGTACGTCCTTTAAACAAGGATTATTGTAGAAAGATGAGAATATCGATGGGATCATATTATCGATAGAGTTTTCCAAAGAGTTAAAAGAACTGCTTACCGATAAAGCTGAGAAATAATCCGATGAGACCGAAGTATAGTTAAGAATATTTATAGAGGAAAAAGCATCCTCAAGATCGGAAGTAGAGCGGTTGGGAGAAGACATCGTTCTGTTAACAACCTAGTTGTAAATAACATTAGTTATTTATGATATAATATAGTATAATAACTATGTATCTTTACATACTGATTCCGGATTGTAGTGGCACGGAGGACTTTGATGGCTGAAAAAGAAATGTGGTTATAGTTAAGGTTTTGACCTTGTTCTCTATAACCATGGCGCTGATACCAATCTGTAACACCCCCATTTTTACATATAGCAGCGGAAGCTAATATGGGGTATTACTTCATGGAAACAACAATCATAATCATAGAAAACGACCCAAAAGAGACGTTTGTTCAAAAGATACGTTATCATTCATTTCAAATCAGAGTTTTACAAAGGCAGGTCCCAAAATCTAGTTACATACAATGTGAATGATAACAAGTTTTAGCCATCTTCGAGTCCATGCCACTCCGTGCCGTATATTGCTCAATAACCTGAGATAAACATGCTAAAAAGTCAACACAAAGGTTGAGTGAAATTCATAGGTTTGATAAACAGTTTGAATACAAGTCATAGTGTAATAATTGTACAAACACAATTATTATGAAAATGTTATTGTTATGATCTTGGGTCATGTTATTATATACCCGTTATTTGTAATAATTGCAACGAATGCAATTATCGTAGTAACAGTGTATTACTGCGTTATTGTCTTGTTTGGTCTGTCTGGTCTTGTCTGGTATAGTATAGTGTAGTCTAAGCTCATGGCACACAAACTGACTAGTGTATATATATAACCAAAATGATGTGATATATATAGAGATATAATGGCCCTCAGTGTAGGTAATTGCCATATACCTATAAAATTTAAATATAGTGTGTTTGGTTACCTATCCGGCTAACACAAACAGGATTTGTCAATCCCAATAGATCTATCCACAATATTAGCGTTCACCCGTAAGTGATTAATGGTCCATGATAATGAGGGACTTTTAGCATAAGGTAACTTAGACATTAGTCGTAATAGTTTATAAGATTAGCATATAACATGTAAAAACACTTGTATTCCTGGTTTAAGCATGTATAAGTCTTTTTAAAAGTAATCACATTGTTATAAGATAAACGAGTATGTAAAAGAGTTTGTAGCAAGCATGTATCCCCCTCGCGGGTTTATAAAACATGTAAATAAGTAAAGGCGAGGTTATGAACTTCACCTGATAGGTAGATGTATTAAATATTCCAAAATGAAAGCTGACGACCTTATCACAATCTTAACCGGGGAAAGTTGATATAGCAAAATGATAGAAAACAGCCACGTCACGCAACCTGAGTAAATATGTTGAGTCTTAGGAAGATTGTACTCTAGAACTTTAGTTTTAAGAGTTATGAGTTTGATTGAAGAGTTTGGAATTATTGTATCACCGTTCGGGCCATCATAATTCAGAAGTCATTCAGTAAACGTTTGAGGAGCTAGGGCACTTTAAATCGTAAACCCAACAACTCAGTCAGAACGTAATACCAAGATGAAACCTCTTAATATGAAGCTCCCTAGTATTGTGATATGATATAATCGGTTTTAAGCGTTTTGATCAATATCTGGAAATGTTAAGCACGAGAAGCGTTAATTAAAGTTATGTCTTGTAAGGTTTTAAACATGATTTTATACTTTTTCAAAATGTTACATTTTAGACCCTTGAGTTTGAAAAGTGGCAGAATTTACCCTTGGAGTTTGCACTTTTACGACTTTGGTCCTTCAACTTTAAAAGATATACCAAGTAAACCTTGCACTTTGAAAAGTGACATAATAGACCCCTATAGTTATAACTTTGATAAAATGACACTTTTAGTCCTTTTAGTTATAAGTTTCCGAAAGTTACGATATATACCCCTTGCATGGATTATAATTACAAAACATGTCCAAATTGCCATGCAAGCTTATTTTACCATTTCAATAGACATTTATAAGTTATAATAAACTAAAATATGAAGATTTAACGCAACACAAGTTTAAAATAACAGTTCGTTAAGCTAGGAAGAAAAACGGGTCAAATTAGGGTTTCAAAACGTAAACGCGTGGGTTTTAAGTTCAAATTACTTCATTAATAAATAAAGTGGTTATTTTAGTTAAGCATGTTAGGATAGATTATAACAATATTTAATCATTATAATATTTATTTTAAAGAAAAACGCGAAATTAGGGTTTCGGGTGTACGGTTTTGGATCAAAATGGAAAATGAGCATGAATTGAGTTATGAAACTTTAACAAGAGTATATTTAGGATCATATGAACATTATAAGGGTGTAGTAGCAGAATTAGAACATTCAAAACCTGGGTTTGAGCTTCAAGGATAAAAAATGGTGGAAATGGGTCGTTTCGGATAGTATTTCCACTCGTACACCTTGTATCTTGTTCCCGGGGCTTCAAATCTTCAAAGATTTGCTTGAATGATCTTCTTATATGATCCTAGGATCATATGGAGCAGAGAAGTTTTGCTCAATTGGGTTATAGAAAGAAGAAGTAGGGGATGAGTTAGAATGAAGTATATGTGCTCCTATTTATAGTAATTTTGGAACTTGGTGACTAAGGATGCTAAAAGACCAGGTGAGGATAAATGAGGGGTGACGTGGAGAGGCTAGGGGATGAGTAATGAAGGCTAGAATGCAAGGTGGAGGTGGTTCTAGACATTTTAGGGGTGTTTGGTTTGATTTATTCATGGCTATTTTTGGACAGCCAACATAAGTCTTGGTAAATTTGTTTCCATTTACAAACCGTAATTTCGTTGAAGCTCAAACCACCTAGCATTGTTAGATATTTGAGTCTTCTACAACGTTTAGTTTAACATATTTGAGGGTTACTATAGAAAAATTTAGAGATAATAGCCATTTACTACAGGTGTGCAGAATCTGCATACCTTTGCCATTTCGGCTGTAACTAATTCATCCGACGTCGAATCGGGTTGATTCCATTGGCAAAATGAGCACAAGACATCGGGCTACAACCTAGTGTTTTCACTTAATATCCAGATCCTATTGATATTTCTTAGATCCTATGTTTTATAGACTGATCCAATTCTGAATTAGGGCCTAGTTTTAGGTTTTAGGGTTAAAACTAGATTAGGGTTTTCTGGGTTTAATTCTTGAAAATTGTTGTTGAAATGATGAAATGATGATAGTATATGATTGTTAATGTTGTAATTTAAGTTATTACAACTTATTTGAGTGTTGGTTTGGGGTTATGATGGATAAAAACCAAGAAACGGGTCATGATTTACTATTTTGCTCGGGTTAGGGTTTCTGACTTTTGAATTAGGGTTTTGAGTGTAAAAATGTGTATGAAAGCTTATGAATAGAATAATTAAGGTTTACACATTGTACATTAAGTGTAGTAGCTTGTACACAAGTGGTGGTGAAGAAATTAGAATGAAAACGGAGGTAAAACAGTTATTTTAGAGATCATGCTTAATGAATTGTACATTGTGCTTTTAAGACTTGTACTTGACTTGGAGGGAGTTTATATTTCAATTGAAATGTTATATTACTTGTACATATGCTTTAGTATCTTGTGCATTCACTTTAGATGTTAATCTTTCATGGAATTAGGGTTTAGAGGTATACGATAACGGTTTAAAGCCCGTTTTGATATAACGTTGCGAATGATACATTATAGGAATAATGTACTTTGTAATAAGGATATGATGATATTGACTTGACATATTGTGATGTTTGCTTGACATATATGAAGACAGAATGGCCATAGATAGGTTGCGTGAGCTTGTCTACTTTAGTTATGACATACTGAGATATTGACAATGCAAGTAATGTAATAAAGCAAAAAATTTCCCTGTACAATTATGATCATAGTAAAAATAGGTTGATGAAAATTCTTGGGTTGTTATAGTCTCCACCCCTTACAGAAATCTCGTCCCGAGATTTAATTGAAAGTTATAATGAATAGACATAGGTACTGGGCATGAATTTGATTTTTATGTTAGGTTAATCAAGGTCACAAGTCCACGTGTGTGATGCATTTATAATTATGTTGTACACCATAATTATAATTACTTCCTTTAACATGTCTAGTTATTTCTAAGACTACACCTCTTGATGACAGCTAATACTATTTATCTAGATTCTGATAGAATCTGGGTGGATGTAATACATTGCGCCACTCAGATCGTAAGGAATCGTTATTCATTAACCTTTAAAAGTCAACATCGAATAAGAATGCTATCACAAGTCTTTGTCAAAATTTTCATACCTAGTGGTATTGAAATCATTTGACATTGTATAGATTCTTGTGTGTTTCCTTGTTATTATGTTGCAGAATATAACAGAAAATTTTAGAATACGGAGATCATGGAATGAGTAATGTCAAGGAATGATTATGAATTTGTAAGAGAGTTGCTAATCACGTGAGATATAGATTTTGAAATGAATAGATATTGAAGGTAATAATGAAAATGATTAAGGGATTGTTTGTACAAATGGATTGAAAGAAACTTGTTTGTACGTATGTTATATACTTAAGCCTACTTATTTATAATTTGTCACTTACAAAAAGAAGCGTTCAACTCCTTGTAACTGAGAATTTATAAATTCATAGTTCGGAGATTTATAATTTCCTTATTCAAATGAAGAAGTGACCTAATTCATTTCAATAAGATGATCATAAATCGTCTTACCTAAGCATAAAAACACGATATGGTAATGTGTAGAAAATGAATTGTTAGATAATACTGAGATGTTGATTGTACTGACGCCCATATAATCAAGGATGATAATTTATGTTGCAAAGGTATGAGGAGAGTATTCAGAGTTTGAACATAATAGAATCAATGGAATTGACAAATAATGTCAAATTTTGATATCACCAGATAACAGGATATAACAGAATCATCACTTTATTATTTCATGGATAACTTTACATACGAACTTTACATTTGAAAAAGAGTTGATACTTATGCTAAGTATCTTGTAGTAGGATAAAAGTAATAGACGACGAGGATTGTTGCTTGATGATTGGGGTTTTTAGATTGAAGAAGATTCTGATGAGAGTTGAATATCCTCGAGAGTTGTTTTTAGGGTAGAAATCCTAAAGTGAACAAAATTAAGCTCATCTCTAAGTATGTTTTCCTGGGTCTCTGTTGTTTGCTTTTGAGCACTGATTCACATAATGTCCTTTCTTTCCACATGCATTACAAGTTACGGATACCGTTTGTAGATTAGTTCTAGTGGTTGATCTTTTGTTTTTGCAGTTCTTGGTCAGATGTCCTATCTTGTTACAAGTCCGACACTTGACAGTACAAGGACCTATGTGATGTAGGGTGCATCTTCCACATAAAGGACGATTTCCAGTATACCCATTGGTGGTTGTATAAGTCCTGAAGGTTTCTTGCTTCTTGTTCTGTTGCTGGTGGTGATCATTATTACTGTTGTTATTGTTATAGTTATTCTGATGTTTGTTGTTGATGATGTTTCCCTTATCCTTAAGCTTTCGTTTAAGGTCATTAGCTTCTTGCATAGAATCATGCTTTATTATCTGATCCATTAACCTCTGGGTTATGTTGATGGCTTCCTCCAAAGTTTGAGGCTTCGAGGCAGTAACATTTCCTTCAATACTTCTAGGTAATCCATTGATGAAGACTTCCATAAGTTTCTCGGCATTTGGTACCATGTTTGGGCATAAGACGGCTAATTCTTGGAATCTCCTAATGTAAGTCTTAAGATCATTTCCTTTCACAACCAAGTTGTAAAATTCGTCTTCCATTTTCTTGACTTCAGTTCGAGGGCAATACTTATCGGTTAAGAGTCTTTTTAATTCGGTCCAAGTGATTTGATTGGCTTGATTTATTCCAATAGGTTGAGCGTATGAATTCCACCAAGACAGGGCATCATCGGTTAAAGTACCGGTAGCATATGTCACTTTGTTTTCTTCGGCACAGTGGCTACGAGAAAATACTGATTCAGTCCGCTCAAACCAGCGAATGAGGCTAACTGCTCCTTCCGTACCATTGAAGTAGAAAGGTTGATAGCTAACGAACTCTTTATACTTTCCTGTTTTTGCTACAGGAGTTCCAGTAGGTCCCGTGTTCCTATTGGGATTTCTAGTACTTGCCATTGATGCAGCTTGTGCTTTTAGAGCTGAGGAAATGCCATCATTAATTAGTTGCTGGATGGTAGCAAAGGTTATGGCCGGTGTTTCAGATGTTAACGTCCTTTTGGGAGGCATTCTATCCACAAGATAACGCGTAGTAAGAATGACAACATAAGTTTTGGAAGGTAATACTTAAAAGAAAATGTAATGCTTAAAATGCTTAAAGAGAAATGCTCATTTTTTAATTTTAAGCACTTAGGGGTTATGGTATGACTCATGAAGATGGAGATAATGATGCAATTGGTGGAAATGATGATGAAAGATCGATAAGTTGGAAACAATAAGATACGAAACGGGATTGCCTTTATAAATAACTTGCCTTCTTACTGTATATAGTCAAGATTTGATAAGCATTTTTATTTATACCACACATCCCGTGGCTAGGATAAAGTTAAAAATAGCTTGATGATTTTGATCCGGTAGATGACATCCTAAAGATCTTCCTGATTGGTTTGGTGACGAGCTTGGATTTTCTCAATGATTTGTTCAAGATCGGAAATTCTGTAATGAGCAAAGGCAATCTTATCCTTTTGTCCTAACCGCTTCTTTTTGAAGTCTGATAATCTGAGTTCGGATTCTCTTAAGTTCGGTCTTTAGTTCGTTACCATTAGTACGTTCTTCTTCCATTCTCTCAATGCGGTGAAGATGGAGTTCATCTAAATAATTCAAGATATCTTCAACTTGTTTCTCATGATGTTTCAGATACATCTTATCTGAACATTTTCCTATTTCAAATACTTGAGGTGGGGTAGAAGTAGAAACTGAGAAGGATGGTGATACCAAATTACAAGTTTGATTCCGAGATGAATTAGATAACGTAGTTGAGGAAGAAGATGAGGAACAGATTCGCTTCTTAGGTGGTAATAGTTCTTCAGGAACAAAGAAATATCGAGGATCAAATAGTAATGATGGTGGTAATACCGGAGATGGAGTCAAAATAGTTGGTGGAGTAATAAGATCTGGTGATGAAATAGGTAATTCCTTAGCATAAAATGCTTGTACGTCCTTCAAACAAGGATTATTGTAGAAAGGTGAGAATACTGGTTGGATCATATTATCTTTAGAGTTTTCTGAAGAGTTAAAAGAACTGCTTTCCGATGAAGCTGGGAAGTAATCCGGTGAGACCGAAGTATAGTTAAGAATATTCATAGAGGAAAAAGCATCCTCAATATCGGAAGTAGAGCGGTTGGGAGAAGACATCGTTCTGATAACAACCCAGTTTGTAAATAACATAAGTTATTTATGTAATAGTATAATAGATATGTATCTTTACATACTTGTTCTGGAATGTAGTGGCATGGAGGACTTTGATGGCTGAAAAAGAAATGTGGTTATAGTTAAGGTTTTGACCTTGTTCTCTATAACCATGGCGCTGATACCAATCTGTAACACCCCCATTTTTACATATAGCAGCGGAAGCTAATCTGGGGTATTACTTCATGGAAACAACAATCATAATCATAGAAAACGACCCAAAATAGGTATTTGTTCAAAAAAATATGTTTTCATTCATTTCAAATCAAAACTCTCCCCGACCTCATATCCGTGACCAGGAGTAGTACGACACGGCCTCTTATGAAGCGGTAAACAAATCTCAGGCATCTCAGTCTCATGAACAGGAGATGGTAGTGCATCTCTTTGTCTAATCCTAGCAGCTCGGGATCCCAGAGATCCCTCAACATATGTAGGGCCATTGGGTGGTGGTGGTGGTATAGGTAATGGCGGAGAGGGTATCTAAGGTAGTGGTGATGAGTATGGAGAGAAAGGTGATAGTGGTGAAGTAGGTAAGGCTAACAATCTCTTAGCAACTTCCTTGGAGAGGAACGGTGCCAGCGCCTGGGGTCGGATGGACATCCTAGCCGTGATGCGATAAGCAAGGTATGGGTCCTGGTCGGCTGAATAAGCAACAGCTGTAGGGTCGGCAGGAGCTAAGTGCTCCTCCTCCTCTGCATCATCATCATCATCGTCAGATGGCTCCTCATCATCCCTGTCGTCTCCTCTGTCAGCAGGATAGTCAGCTGGATCCTCCTCAGGATCCTCCTCATCATCCTCCTCTGGGTCCTCCTTAGGGTCGGACTCTGGTATATACCCTGGTGACTGATGAGTAGGTGAGTCAGCAGCAGGCATTGGCTGCTCCTCAGCCGGGAATACCTCATCGTCCACTGGTAAGAACTCTGGGTAAACAGGCTCTGGAACAAATGGTATGTAAATAGGTGAAGGTGGTGCCTGCTCTGGCTCCTCAGGGCCAGGCACGTAATCTGGAGACGGTGGATCCTGAAAAATAGGTCCCTCGGCTCCTGGTGATCCTACGTCAGATAGGTCCTCATATGGGCTGGATATCTCAGTATACGTAACTGTAGAATCTTCCGAATCCGACATGCTCGAAACTGAAAAATCAAAAGTGACTTATATAAGTATATTAATATAAGACTATTATCCTTATATACGTAATATATTATAAACACGTATATCAATTATGCATGTATATAGCCTAACCGACTAATGCAACAATTTGTATATGAATACCCCGTAAAAACCCTTTTGTATGTATGCAATGTTTGAAAACGGTTATAGTCCAGCAAAAACATTTTGACCTGGTTCTCTATAACCTTGGCTCTTGATACCAATCTGTAACACCCCCAAAATGGGTCGCAGCGGAATAAGGATCCGGGGCGTGTTACTTCAAGATCAACAGCACAAGATATATATAAGAACGACACAAAAGTCGTTTAAATTGATACATTGGATTTAATTATAAGACATAATACAAAAGCATAAAGCTTTACTTGTTCCTTGTTTAATATTACAAAAGACAACAATACATTTCCCAAAATATGATGCACATAAATCTTTAAGTGTGCAATCCAAAATGTAATCCAATGCATCCTTGGCACCTCGTGCCTATTGACCTCCTGAAAACATTGCTTAAAACGTCAACAAAAATGTTGGTGAATTCATAGGTTTATGTATTTAAATTATGCAGGACCGCAAGACTTTCCCGTGATGTTACAACATATGCAAACAATCACAAAACCAGATTACATTTACACTAAGCTCATGACACTGAAGCTCGACAGTCTTGTTCGCAAAATATTGCTACTCAGCCCGAAATGATGTTCTAACCCGAAACATCCCTGATTCGACATGCTATAACGTTCGTTCCCGGTGATAGCTAGTCACCCGAACGGGGAGGTCGTTTCCCAAATAGATCTATTAAATAACATTCGCGCTCACATAATGTAATTCCCAACTACATCTATGCAATTGACAGTTCATGATAATGGGCTCAGGAGGGTTATCGCTACTTAGGCAAACACATAATCAATATACTTTAAACACTTGCGTCCAATTTATAAAACAAAGCATGTTTTCACCCCAAATAATAGTAAATCAGTAAAACTGTAAAAAGTGTGGGGCTATGAACTCACCTCAAGTGAGTGATCTGATAATTTATATCAAGTGTGGGAATGCTTCACGATTATTCCCGAATGCAACCTAATTCAATATAGGTCGTATAAGTACCGAGTACTTTAATTAATAACATTATATAATCCTATAGTTGTTACATCGTACTATCGTTCGGGCTATCATAATTAAAGAGGTCATGACATGACGTACGAGGAGTTAGGACACTTTAAATCGTAAATCCAACAACTCGTCGATACGCCATCCGAAGAGGCCTCATTATGAAACTCCCTAGTATTATAGCACTTTGATAACCACGTAATATTCTATATAGCATAATCACCGACTAATCGTTTTAGTAAAATAATATTTATAAAGTGAAAACGTTTATAAATATACTTTTCGTAAAAATGACCTAATTCTTACGTCCACGTCTTCGTAGTAAGACGAGTGATCAAAATATTACATTTTTAAGTTTTTGATATTCTGTGATGAATAGTGATTTTACTGTTCACGACAGCTAGTTTAGTCGTTTTTAGTCTTAATTAGCGTAAACTTGTAATCGTAATAACTTATT